>APFE030951109.1:107674-128785 GCA_000404065.3 Pinus taeda | reverse complement strand
ATAAGTGTTGTTACATGATCTTTTCTTATTTATTTTTTATAAAAATCAAAGTAATATATATTAGTCATCTTGTATGTTACACCTGTAACAACCGATAACTTTTTAGAAATAAATGAGATATTTTTTGTAAAAAATAGAAGGCATCATCGTGATCCTCGTCATCAAAATTAAGTTCGTGTGTCTCGCCATTGGAGCTTAGTTCATGCATCACGCCACCCATGACTTATCCCCATGTCACTCGAGTGCATCAAGGAAAGGTAATATTGTATTCACTTTATTTGGTAATTATGGCAACTTAACATGACTTTTGATGGCCGACGACGATTGTCCCATTTAAGTCGGGCCGAATGAACCATATTGCAACATGACCATCGTATGACTTCTGATTATTCAAAAGAAACTACAATTAAGGCATGATGATCTGGTAGTTTTTGTTACTTAATTCCCCATGATAATAAAAAGGGGAAGTGTACCTTCGACAAGACATCCCATAACCCAGCATTAATAAGGAAAATTTAATGTGCGGTACGAAACATGATTGCAAAATCCTAATTTTAAATCCTCACCTATGCCATCCTACTAGCCTACCATTTACCCCAGTTGGAGCACTGCATCCCCATTTAGAGTGCTTAGAGAGGTGGGAAAAGAACAGTGCATGCTGAAACAGCTAAGTTGTGTGCCGACTACTTGAGAATGTTTAAAGGAAAGGAGAAAGAGGGGAAACAACAATGCATTTTCATAAGCAATGGGTGGAGTAGAAATTCGACATGAGGCAGGGTCCATAGAAGCCTTGGAGAATTTCCCCAAAGCATGCCAGAGTTTCAAGGACGTCGGCTGGTTAGAATTGTTTCATAAGCTGGAGGGATCACAGAGAGGTCTTGCCATGGAATTTGCAAAGAAGTTGGAGAGAATCCAGAGGGATCCTAGAGAGTTGAAGCTAGAGGTCATGAAAGAGGTGATTTCTAGAGTGACGGGATTACTAGTGGAAGGAAAGAGGTGGTTTAACAGGAAGGTTAATGACCCCTCCATAAAGGGGGATTTCCTCCAAGAAGAAGAGTTGATGGTAAAGAAAGGAAGGGGGATTGATCGATTTTCACTACCCCATCCATGGGCTAATGTTTCCCTCTACCTCATCAAGTACATTACTTGCGAGGAAAGGGCAACAATTGTGTTCAATTACCACTTTTCATTGCTGAACAACCTCTGACATCAATAGCTGATCAATCTTCCCTACTTCTTGGTAGGAAACATTAGGCATATGGACGTGGCCATGAAAACAACTATGCATCCAGAAACATGTGTCACCAACCCTGGAGTTATCAAGCTCATTGTGTTGGAAGCCTTGATCTGTCATGAAAGGAATTTGGAAGAATTCATGAGAAATAAGGCCAAGACCACCCGTAGGAGGCAAACCGAGATAGCTGAGGAAGCTCTAGTGATGACAAAGGAGAAACCCCAACCTTCGACAGTAAGGGTTGGTAAGAGGCCAGTTGACAAACCAATTGGTGAAAAGTAGTCGAAGAAAAGGATAAGGGTTAGCGTACACCTAGAGTCCCCATCTATGTGAAGGAAGAAAAAAAATAATCAAAGAAGAAGGACGAGGAGAAACCTTAGCCAGAGGAACCTTCTTCACTTGGCATGAGTGAAACTCAACCCTTGCTGTTAAGAGTTGAAAATTTAGAAAAAGAAAACAGAGAGCTAAGGGAATAGAGGAAAGGCATAGGTAAGAGCCCCATGGCTAGATACTTTGGCTAAGGTCGTGGATAGAGCTAGAAGGGGAGATGCCCCAAGCACTATGTGCACAGCCTGTGCTAAGAAGATAGTGGCAGTAAGGTTTAAATTTTGTGTAATAGAAACAACCTCGAGGGAAACACGAACTGAAATCTAGGAAGTTGACACACAAGAACCCATTGAGGACATTGTTGTTACATAAGAACCATCAACTGAGATGACACAATCCTCAGAAAGTGATCAATTAGTGGATATATAGGAGCCCTTGGCTAGCAGAAACAACGGTGGAGGTGAAATTCAGCCAAGGAAGGTAAGGAGAAGCTGACATCCATCAGCCTGTGGTCGACACTATTTTTACACAAGAGCCAACAATGGAGACATAAGCCTACCTCGGGAAAAATGATATAAAGAAGTCTATGGATGACACTATTATTACACAAGAACCAGTAGTGTGGATGGAAGTTGATCATATAGATAAGGAAACTGTAACATAATCCATTAATAAAGTTGTTTTTACACAAGAACCAGCAGCCAAAGTGGACCAATTTCACCCTCAGGAGGTTGTTACACCCTCAATTGATAGTGCATGTGGGAGAACAATGGGTCCTGATGAAGGATGGTGTTCTCAAAAGATGTTGTTGTTACCAAAGCTACAGAAATGGAAGCAACAAGCGCTCTCTCTACAAGAGGGGGGATCTCACTCAAGACACACAACAATATGATGGATTTCCTTAGGAAGAAATGGCTAAAGGAAGAATGGGAGAGAGAATGGGAAGCACGGAGGCACAAGGAAGCTATGAAGAAGAAGGATGAACAACTATATTAACTAAATCAATAATTCTTGGACCTAACAAATGACAAGACCGAGCTCCATGAACTTGCCTTAAACCTACTATCAAGCAGGCGATCGTCCCTTGTCGTATCCAATGTTCCTTTGGGAATGATATTATTTATTTCAATTAAAACCAGTTTTTGAGAATAGGTCATATTTGGGTTCTTCAACCATACTTTTCTTGACATTTTTCGCTCCTGCAACTTTGATAACCAGAGTTTGTTGTGTGAGCTGTTTTTAGATAATATCATGTGTGAGTATGTCAACACAAAGATGGAAACAAGTTTCTCCTCCTATATGGGATATTGGTAGTTGCAAGCCTTCCTTTTATTTATGAGGAACCAAATTGAGTGGCATCCCACCATGAAATCAGTAGAAGCTAATGAGTAGAGAACAACATTGTGGGTCATAGCCGAAGTAGGGATGCTTTATGAACTCAGGTGTGAGTTTAAGCTATTCTTGAGCACTCTATAGATCAGGGAACAGTCGAAAGGACTATGAGGATCTGCCTCAACCTGTATGCACAAATGAAAAGCCAAAAACTAGCAGGATGTCTTAAATGCACCGAGGCCTATAGTGCTAAGTTACAAGAAGGGGATCCTTTTCAATATAGGAACTTTTTGGTTGTTGTTACATGGGTGCCTGAGTATACTTACATCGTGCATACATTGGGGGCATTCTGGATTGGGTTCAAATTTAATTTTCCTTTGATTTGATTGCCAATAGAAAAGTATTAGCCGGACTACCACCTATGTCACTGTGAAGAGGAACCTTGGCCATGTCAGTTGATGGCCATTGAAGGGTAAAAATATTCAGGTGAAGACACTGCTAGTGCCTACAATTTCACAGAATTGCATCAGGGGTATAGTAGGAGAAGCTGAGATTCTGCATGTGGACATGCAGTTGCTTTAGTTGGGGGGGAGATATTGGGTGTGGTTTTTTACCTATTTCTGCCCATTATTTCCCAATTTTCGATCCTTTTGAGGTGTATGGCCTCTGTAAGCCCTAGATGAGTTTTCATTGATGTGTTCTATGATCCACATCCATGCTTGGAATATGGCACACAGGTGAATTACCAAAGAGAGATTTGGCTTAGCCATTCTATGGTCAGGTGGAAAGTGAAAGTCCCATCCCGGGTTTGGATTTTGCATCATCAATATGAGGTTATTTTTACATTTATTTCTATGAGTATTATACTAGATTATATTTTGTTTATATGGCTATGATTTCATGAGTATTTATGCTGCTATTATGTTGGTTGTTTATGTGTTTTATGAGAAAAGCTATGTACTGCTCTCATTGTGTTTTTGCTTGTAAATGAATGATCAACGTATCTATGACCTAATGGATGAAATGGGAGTTGATGTGTTAAGGAATCAATGTTTCTTAGAGATTCTCAGCTAAGTATGAGGCCCCTATGTTCGCATATGTTATTTACACCCCTATATTACATATACGTGATATGTTGACCAAATGTCTATCATGGGTAGTAGGGGTCCAATCAAGGTCTTGTTCAAGTGTTTTATTTTAATCTATCATTTCCTTGTTAATTTAATGTTCTAAAGGTATCACAAAATTATGGGTAGTGATCCGGGCTTTCGGTCGAAAAATGTGGCATAATTCTTGAGTAAGCTGGCACCTAACTGACAAAAAGAGTTCCTAGATGCTAGAAGGCATGCCTATGAGAGTGTCTAGATGCCCCTGCACATTGTCATGCACATAGCACGAGAGAAGCCAAAGGTCAAGTTGTCCAAAAGTTCACTAGGACCTAGGGACAAACAGCCTGAGGTGTTGGATTGGTTCCTAAGGGTCCTAATGTCGATGTTGAATGTTTGTATGGTGTGTTTCTATTGGTTCCACTTCCTTCATGTGACTTAGGAGGTAGAAGCATATAATAATGCCCTCTCATCACATATTTACACCTGCTGGTTGGTTTCCATGGTATATGCGGGAGGAGGGTGTTACACATGCAGAGGTTAACGAAGAGATGTGATAGGAAGAACCTTGAATTGTAATTTTGAGAGATAACCGAAATCCAACAGATAAGAAGCATTGAATATTATATCATAGAATTATAGAAGCTTGCATTCATGGTCACTGACCTCTCAATGGTTCAGATGGTCATGTTTTTCATCTAAGGGTTGTCAAAACCCATGTCTGATTCCTTCAAAGCATACCAATCTATGACCTTGCAAGACACAATCAATAGAGCAATGGATATACAAAATGTAGTCCCTAATGGTAGATTCCTACCCAAACAAACTATTCCTCGAAGGAGAAAAGAATTCAAGAAGAACCAAAGGGAGTCATCAAGAAAGAGAACTTGTATTATGGAACCAAGAAATATCTCAGTAGAAGGAGGAAATGCTTCTCTTGTCAGGAACCTTGGGAAGTAGGGCATTGATGTACTAAGGGAAAGGCCCACTATATTGAAGTATTTTTTTAGAGAAAATATGAAGAAGAGAAGACAAATATGGATCAAGGAGAATCACAAGGTATGGGGGAAATATAGGAGGAGACCCGGGAAAGGATTATTACTTTTCTTATAGGGGTCCTAATTTACCACACTCTTCGAGTGAGGGGGGCCATACAAGGATAGAGGGTGACCATGTTATTGATGGTGGGGCCTCTCACAACTTCATTGATGTAGAATTTGTATCTAGAAGAGGATTGAAAACTAAATAATTTGAAGGATTTATAGTTTTGATTCCTGGGTAGAAGGAGCACAATTGGATGCCATTCACTAAAATAGTCCCTAATATGAGTCTAGAGATGGGTAATTACACAGTTAAAAATAATTTATTTTTTGTATATTTTCCATACTACCATGTAGTATAAGGGGTTCAATGGCTATATTCGATTGGGACACATAAAGTGAACTATCAAGAATTGGAATTTTCATTCACTTACAAATGGTAATAAGGTGATGTTAAGCGGAAAGCATGCATACCCACCCAACATTGTGATATCCAATGAGATGGAGACAAATCTTTGACATCGGGATATAGTATGGGTTGTGGAGTGCCAAATCATTGATAAAAAACTAGCCGAACAACCTAGTGAATACCCCTTTGACATCGTGGCGTTTTTGCGAAAGCACTAGAAGGTTTTTGAGGTATACCACCAGAAGGACCAATGGATAGGGGATTTGAGTACATTATCTAATTAGGGAAAGCGGTACAAGTTTGCATCACTACCCCTTACCAGCATCCTAAAGAATATAAGAATGATATAGAGAAGGCACTCCATGAGTTGTTGGCATTCGACAGATTCGAAAAAGCTCAAGCCCTTTTGCTTCATCCATGGTTTTGGTCAAAAGAAGGATGGGTCCCTTGGGACGTGCATAGACTATCGAGTACTAAACAAAAAGACCATAAAATATCAATATCATATCCCCAGGATTGACAATATGATGGATGAGATAAAGGCAGGAAATTACTTCTCAAATATTAACCTCTACTCTAGTTACCACCAGATCAAAGTTTAAGATCAGGACATTCCAAGGACAAATTTTAGACGCCACTATAGACATTGTGAATTCCTATGGATGCCTTTCTGTTTGATCAATTCCCCTGTGATATTTAATTCATGTATGAACCATATGTTTCATTCATGTATGAACCATATGTTTAACAAGAAGCTACATAAATTTGTGTTGGCCTTCTTCGACGACATCCTTATTTATAGTCGAACATGAGAGTAGCAACTACAACACTTAGACAAGTGTTTTGGAATACTGGAGGCATAATAATTCTATGCCAGAATATCCAAATGTGAGTTTGGCATGACATAAATTCTATATATGGGTCACATAATTAGAGTCCAAGGCGTCAAAGTGCACCAAGAGAATATTGAAGCCATTCTCAATTGGCCCATTCCCAAAAATATAACAGAATTAAGGAGCCGCTTGGGTATTTTTACATATTATAGAAGATTTCTTAAGGGATATTCACAACTAGAAACACCTCTTACTGACCTGACAAAAAGGGGAGCCTTTGTATGGACAAAGACAACATAGGAAATATTTGAGGAAATGTAGGAAGTGATGAGTTCATTCCCATTTCTAGCCTTGATGGACTTCTCCCAACCATTTTTATTGGAGTGTGATGCTTTTGGGAAAGGACTTGTGGTTGTTTTAAAACAAAATCATCATCTAATTTATATTAAGAGTAGGAAGATCTAGGAATATGGGCACCCTTATTCCATTTATGACAAAGAAAAGTTGGAAATTATGCATGCACTAGCCATGTTTTGGGCATGTCTAGTGGGAAATACGTTGATGACCAAAACTGATCATAATAGTCTTAGGTTCTTCCTTGATTAGAAGGGATTAAATGAGAGGTAGAAAAAATGGGTTCACAAGATTCAAGCCTATGAATTCGAGATAGAATATGTCAAATAAAAAAATAATGCAGTTGCAGATGCCTTGCCCGAGAAACCAAGTACCTTCTCCCTCATAGACATTGTGGAAGACTAGAAATCCCATCTTTTGGTCGAATATTCAAAGATTCAAACAGATTGTGAAGCTCTTAACGAACAATCATTAGACAACTAATATAGAGTGATCAATGACATTATCTATTATAAGGACTAAATCTATATAGTACTAAAGTCCTAGTTGAAGATGAAGATCATACAAGGAACACACGACTCTCGTCTAGTAGGACATCCAAGCTTATGAATACTTACAGGACCATTAGGGTGTTAGGTCCCTATAATACTAGTGATTCCCATATTAATATTGTCATTGTATCCCTTATTATTATTATTGTTCCCCTATTGTCCCCATATTGTTATTAGTATGCCCCACAGAAACCCACTATTGTTATTTTTGTGCCCTTCTGTTATTATTGTTATGTCGGATTGATTACATTATGACCCCTTATACTCCTATATATAGAAGGGAGGTTTATTCATTTTTAACATCCAAGAATTGTTCATTTGTGTAATGTAAAGGAGGTTACCCCTTTGAAGAGGCTAAATTCTAAGGTGTCTATCTATCTTTTCTATATTTTTGTGAGCTGGTTTCCTAACATTTCGTATCAGAGCTTTGGATTATAGGGTTTCGCTACTCCAAATAGGTCATCATGGCATTTTTTCTATAAATTTTTTCTGCAACGTTTAAGAATCTAAAAAATAAACGTATTTGGGCCGAAATCGTTTTGAACTTCGGGTCTAAATTTCAGAGCTTGTCTCGCTATATTCATGGATATATGATCTGAGGAAGTTGGCATTTTTTGAAATTTCATAAGAATTTTCAGAAAGAGAAAAACCTGTAGTTTTATGTGCATTAGTTTCAAGTACTAAGGTCGAAACAGTGACACGTGGCACATCATACAAGATCACTCTAGTAAAATATTCTATAATCAAGTCACCGTGGGAGATTTGGCATTACTCTTCCTTGGAGAATACAATCTTGATCTAACTTGTGGGGTTAGAAAGAGGACTCAAAGGACTACAGCAGGATGAGATTTCAGATATTCAAGATCCGCAATTATAGAGATACAACAGATTCAATATTGAGCTCTTACAAAAGTGAAAAAAAAGGTGTGTAGTTTTTTTGAATTTTTCATAAGATTGGTTTGAAAAATTAGTTTGAGGGAATTAAAAGGGAATAGTGAAGAATTATTAGCATTAATTAATGCCCTGAAGAAAGAAAATGGAAACACTTAGTAAGCAACCTGAAAGCTCTAGCATGACTCATGAAGAAGAGGAAGAAATGCAACATGATATATCAAAATTACAAGACCAAGTACAACAAATTTCACTCTCGCTAAAGGAAAATGAAGCCAAGATGAATGTTGTGGAAGCTAATGTGAATGGCATGCAAGTTAAGATGCATGGAATGGAAGCTAAGATAGATGATTTAAAGAAAGGCATAGAAGCTAAGATGAATGGCATGGACGATAAGATGGAAGAATTGAATATGAATTTGAATAAGTTGCTACAAGAAATGGTCACTAATGGTGAAAGGGTAGTAAAGGAAACTCATGATGAGAACAACCGAAATGTTAATCAAACTATATTGTTTGATTGAAGACCCACCATGTTCCAAAAATTGATATGAGGAAGTTTGATGGCAAGGATCCCAGAACATGGATACTACAGATGGAGCAATTTTTCGATTTTGATAATGTGCAAAACACACAAAAGGTGCCTATTGAAACTTTATATTTGGAACCAAATCAGTTTGTATGGTATTTATGGATTTTGTCTCGTAAAAAAATTGTCACTTGGGCAATTTTTACAAAATAATGATAGCACATTATGAGGATACAAAAATAAACACCTTTTTTAGCCAATTGATAAATCTCAAAAAAAAGGGTTCAATGATGGAGCACATTGAGGACTTCCAAAAATTTAACATAAGGGTAAAAGATGTTTTAGAGGATCATAGGATTGATGTATCCATAAGGACTTTAAAGGATAATATCAAACATGAGGTTCTCCTTTGGGAACCTGATTCATTGGAGAAGGCATTCAGGTTAGCAAGAAAAATGGAAAGCAAAATTATGGCAACGAGGAAGCCTACCACTCAAAACTATAAAGATGGAAGTGTTATTTCCCATAGCCTTCCACAACCTACAAGGTTTACACCAGAACAATTGGAAGAAAAAGGAGAAAAAGGGCCTTGTTACAGTGGTTATAAAAAATACACTAAAGGTCATAAGTGTGCTGAGAAGAAATTATTCTACATAGATTGTGAAGAGGAGGAAGAAAAGGAACATGAAATGTCAAAAGAAGAGGATATACTCTAGGAACAAACCCTAGATAAAGAAGAAATGAATCCAACCATATCTTGTAATGCATTGGCTAGAATTACCACTCCTTAAACTATCAAGATATAAAGACATATCAAGAAGGAAAAGGTAAAAGTGTTGATTGATTCGGGAAGTACACATAATTTTATTCATTGTAAGATAGAAAATGAATTGAATTGTTTCCTATATCCAGCACCAGAGTGTCAAGTGATGGTTGCAAGTGGAAGAACCATAAATTGCTCTAGAAAGTGCCATAATGATTTCCATTCCAATGGGTGGTGTTGATGTTGTACTAGGAGTCCAATGGCTACAATCCTTGGGTACAATAGCTTTTAATTTTCAAGAACGTTTCATGAAATTTTGCGCGGAAGGAAAGGAAGTTGAATTAAGGGGTATTGTAGGGAAACTAGGAAAGATAATCAGCTCTAGCGATATTACAAAGCTCCTAAAGAAGGAATACCGATATGTAATTGCACAATTATGTTTGCTAGAGGTTCTCACATCAAAATCATCTATTTCTCCAGATATCCAAAAAGTCTTGGACAATCATTCCAAGGTATTTGAGACTCCCAAAGGTCTCCCACCTATTCGTGATCATGATCATGTTATTCATTTGATTCCAGGAAGCGTTCCTCCAAATATCAGGCCATACAGATATCCCTATGCCTAAAAGAGTGAAATTGAACATATGGTTGCAGAAATGCTATAGGCTGGTAAAATTCAACTTATTCAAATTTCTTTCTTTGCTCCAGTAATATTGGTGTACAAGAAGGATGGATCATGTCGCATGTGTCCGGATTATAGGGAGATCAACAAAATCACTATTAAAGATAAATTTCCCATTCCTGTCATTGATGAATTATTGGATGAATTGCGTGGATCAATTTACTTCACCAAGTTGGATCTTCGTTCAGGATATCATCAAATTAGAATGAAGACTCAAGACATTCCAAAAATAGGATTTAGAACTCATGAGGGTCATTATGAATTTTTGGTCATGTCTTTTGGCCTTACCAATTCACCTTCTACATTTCAAGGTTTGATGAATTCCATTTTCAAAACCTTCCTTAGAAAATTTTTATTAGTATTTGTTGATGATATACTAATCTAAAACAAGTCTTGGAAGGATCATGTTAAACATGTTGACAGGGTGCTCAAACTATTGAAGGACAAACAATTATTTGAAAAAGGCTCTAAATGTTTCTTTGGAGTACAAGAGGTGGAATATCTAGGTCATTTTGTATCTCATTAAGGTGTTAAGGTAGACCCTAGAAAAATTAAAGCTATTAAGGAATGGAAAATCCCCACATCCATAAAGCATCTTCGAGGATTTCTCAAGTTGACAGGGTATTATTGCAAGTTTATTAATAAGTATGGGAGAATAGCAGCACATATAACAACATTATTGAAGAAAGATGCATTTTCATGGACTCCAGAAAGAGGCAATGTGCTAAGCACCAGTCTTAGCTACGCCAGACTTCATAAAAACCTTTATTGTGGAATGTGATGCTTCACGAAATGGAATTGGTGTTGTTTTAATCCAAGATGAAAGACCCATTGCTTTGAAAGGTCATCCAATCAAGGGAAAATCTTTACACAAAGCTATTTATGAGAAGGAAATGTTGACAATATTGCATGCACTTAAGAAATGGAAACCCTACCTAATGGGAAGACACTTCAAGGTAAAAATAGATCATGATAGTCTTAAATAATTTTTAGAATAAATATTATCCTCTGAAGAGCAACAAAAATGGGTCACAAATATGTTGGGTTATGACTTTGAAATCATCTAAAAAAGGGGAAGCAAAATGTTGTGGCAGATGCACTCTCAAGAAATGATGAGGATGTGGAAGCATTGTTGTGTGCCATTTCTATTATCAAACCAAATTGGATAAAAGAAGCAAGGGAGCAATGGAAGAATGACGAAGAAGTGTGGGCACTCATTCGAAAATTACAACAAGATCCCAATACATCTGATATATTTAGCTGGAAAAATGATTCCTTATGGTACAAGGATCACTTATACCTATGTAAGAATTCCCAACTCAAACAAAAGATTCTTATGGAATTGAACACTTCTCCCTTTGGAGGGAACTCAAGACATTTAAAGGCTTACCACAGGGTTAAGAAGGAATTTTTTTGGGACGGCCTTAAATTAGATATTCAAAAGTTTGTGGCAGAATGTTTGGTTTTCCAACAAAATAATGTTGAAACAATTAAGACCCCAGGGCTATTACAACCTTTTTCCATTCCAAGCCAACATTGGGAGAAGGTTTCAATGGATTTCATCACAGTTTTACACAAGTCCAAAGGAAAGAGTGTCATCATGGTGGTAGTTGATAGACTTACCAAGTATGCACACTTTTGTGCATTATCACATCCATTTAAAGCCAATATAGTTTCTACTGCATTTTTGGAAACAATTAAAAAGCTACATGGAAACCCAAAGATTATTGTAAGCGATAGTGATCCCATTTTCACTGGAAATTTCTGGACAGAAGTATTTTCTTTTCTCGGTATTCAGTTAGCTCATATCTCATCTTATCATCCTCAATCTGATGGGAAAATTGAGATAGTAAACAAATGTTTGGAAGGATATCTTCATTGCTTTGTACCTGATTAAAAAACACAATGGTTAAATGGTTGCCTCTCGTTGAATGGTGGTATAACACTTCCTTCCATACTGCAAAAAAAATGACCCCATTTATGGCACTTTATGGATATCATCCATCATCCATCACATCATATTTAAGAGAAAATTCTAAGGTTCAAGAAGTGGAACATCACATTGAGCATCAACAACAAGTTCTGCAACTCTTAAATGATAACCTCACATTGGCGCAGAATAGAATGAAACAACACACAGATCAACATCAATGTGAAAGAAATTGTAATGTAGGTGATTGGGTATTTCTACGGCTACAACCATATAAACAAATGATCCTCAAGCAAGCTAAGAAGGATAATAAATTACCACCAAAGTATTATAGTCCGTACAAGGTGTTGGAAAGGATTGGTACTATGGCATACAAATTAGAGCTTCTGCAGCCTCTCAAGTGCACCCAGTTTTCCATGTTTCATGTTTAAAGAAGGTTATAGGTGACAAGATTCCAATTCAAACAATATTACCAGAACTTGACGAGGAAGCAAAAATCATATTGGAACTCGAAGTAGTCACAAAAACAAAAACTCGACAACTACGAAATCGATCAATTTTCGAGTATCTCATCAAGTGGAAGAACTTATCCGCTGAAGATTCCACATGGGAGGATGAGAACTTTATACAAAAGCATCCATAACTACTCAAGCATTAAGGACAATGCTTTTCGGAAGGAGAGGCGAATGTTATGCTCCTATAATACTAGTGATTCCCTCATTACTATTCTCATTGTATCCCTTATTGTTATTATTATGCCCCTATTGTCCCCATATTGTTATTAGTATGCCCCATAGAAACGCACTATTGTTATTTTTGTGCTTTTATGTTATTATTGTTATTTCGGCTTGATTACTTCATGACCCCTGAGACTCCTATATATAGAAGGGACGTTTAGTCATTTGTATCATCCAAGAATTGTTCATTTGTGTGATGTAAAGGAGGTTGCCCCTCGAAGAGGCTGAATTTTAAGGCGTTGATCTATCTTTTCTATCTTTTTGTGAGATGGTTTCCTAACATAGGGAGAGGTTCACATGGAAGGGACTCCAAAAAGACATTATAAAATATGTCTAAGAATGTACTACCTATCAGAGCAATAATGTTGAACATACGCACCCGACAAGTTTGTTACAATTGTTGCCCATTCTAGAAAAAAATGTGACAGTGTCTCTATGGATTTCATTATAGGGCTACCCTCTTCCTAAGACAAATATTGTATCTTCGTGATGGTATATTTTCCTACCAAATATGCCCACTTCTTTGTGATTTCCTCTAGAATCTCTTCATCTCAGAAAACATAAATATTTTTACAAGGAAAATTTTATCTACGTGGTTTACCAAAAACCATTGTGAGTGATCATGGCAGTAGGTTCATGGGAGAATTTTCGCAAGAGTTATTCAAGTTAGGAGGCATGTAACTCACTCATGGTACGAGTTACCACCCGTAGACAGATGGTTAGACAAGAGCAATAAATAAATGGGCAGAGGGTTACTTATGAAACTATGTCATAAAGAAACAAAGAGCATGGACAAAGTGTTTATATTTAAGAGAATACTGCTATAGAAACAACTTATCACATGTCCATAAGGATGTCATCTTTTTGATCCTTATATGGATCTGAGACACTATCTTTCACATACATAGAATTTGGAGATAAAATGGAACTAATAGCAAAGAATTGGATCCAAGGATGTCAGGATATTCTCTGGGAACTCAGGGATAACCTATACACAGCTTAAAATCAAAATAATTTATATCCATATTGATAATGGCTAGAAAGAAGTTTTGAAGTGGGAGATGGAGTCTACCCCTCATTGCAACCGTACATACAATCTACCTTGACGCTGAAAACTGCAAAAAAGTTAAAGCCACAGTTCTACAGGCCCTATCGAGTTATTAAAAAAATAGGAGACATGGCATATGAATTAGAACTTCCAACTTAGAGAAGAATTCAAAACATATTTCATGTTTCTTATTTGAAGAAGGAAGTAGGGGAGAACATCAAATCATCACGTGATTTACCCCCATTAGATGAGGAGGTACATCTTTAACTAGTTCCATATGAGGTGTTGGAGGTTCGAAAAGCTAAGCTTCAGAGTAGGTCCATCCATGAATATTTAGTACGATGGAAAAATTTTCGCATTGAAGACACTACCTAGGAAGGAGAGCATATATTACAACATCTACCACTGAAATTGCTTGAGGTAAAACCATTTCACACAAGAGGAATTATAATAACAACAAGTAATTGACCCACTTGAACGAGTTTAAAAAATATATATATAAATAAAATAAATAATTTGCATAGAGAATATAGTTTTCACCCTAGATAACTCTCAACCAAGGTAATTTCCAATGGATTTCTTCAAGGGATAGAGCATTAATATGATGGAGGAGGAATAAAAGAAAGTATGGAATTTAGATATTCTTCATTGATATTCTGAGAGCTCGGGGGAGTTTTCAAGCGAAGATTTCACCTCAGATCCTTAGTCTAGCTTCGGTGGGATTCACTGTCACAACTGAATTTCGGTGGTATCGATTATCACCTTAGCTAGTCATTTCTTATGTGGAGGGGGTCTTTCGGTAGACAATCTCTTCAATTCAATTTGGGCGCAGTTGTTTGTGAAGGAACGAAGAGACTGCAACAAGCCACTCATTCTGGACCGATTGGCATGTCTTCTCACAGATTGAGCGTGGCTCTTGCCCTAAGGAAGCATTAATCACAGCAACGACCCTAGATCGTAGACATACACCTGTTTCTGACTCTGGGGATTGTGAAACACTGGAGTCATTATTCACCAACTCCAGACCAAAGGGAGTCTGATCCACCATTTGGAGAAACCTAAGAGGTACCAGAAGAATGAGTATTGTTTAGAAGGTTGGATCGTTGATCCAGCCATGACGGGGAGACTTCTTGATGTTCGTGTTGTAGGGTGAAATCAAGGGGTCAAAGAACAAAGCGACGATACCACAAAACGAAGATGGAAGGATGTCGCATCATCCCAAATTTATAGAGCTTCAGATATGAATTCCTTGGGTGAATCATCCATCATCTGTCGATTCTGCCTGTCTTAGTCAAATACAGAGAGAGCGCCATTATGCCGAGTAGTGGAGAGATACGATGAGCGTCTAGGGCCATAGATCTTGGCGATCGTGGACCGCCGAAGTAGGGCTGAGAGGCCATTGATTTCCCCCAGGCCTACGACGATCTACCTTTTTGAGCAACTGTCGAGCGATCTGCCACTTGCAATTTGAAAAGAGCGAACGTCGCAGAGCCAGTAAACTCATTTCATGTATTCCTATCATGTCACTGAGATCGAGATCTTACATATGCAACATCGGTGGATATATCCAAGTAAATGGCAGCGAATCAGTGGAAAAAGTAGAAGTCAAAATACGGTGGAATCGTTGTAAACGCCTCTCCTTCCATGCCTTGGGCGTAACAAATTAATATGGTTATGACTTGGTATGGGGATGGGTATTGGCATAAAAATATATTCATGCATATCGTGCGCTGAGATTGTTTTTATATAGTATATTATAGTTACCCATATTTTTAAACGGTAAAGTTTTAGGAATAGTTGGCACTTACAAAGAAATGATCTTTCTTGGCATTGGGTAGATTTGCACTTACAATGGATTTATATTACTTCTGTGGAATATTATTTATAAAATTAACATTTGAGTATTAAATATTACATAATTATTTACTAATTTAAAAATGAAATTGTAAAATAGTACGTTGAGAATTATTTTTAATATTATTAATTGAAAATATAAGAAATTGAATTAAATCAATTATATTATTATTATTTTATATTTTTATTAAAAATTAAGTGATTCATATTTGTTGTTAAATGCAACGTTTCTTATAGTAAAATTAATAATTTTTTTAGTTTTTTATTTTAACGGTTATATTTAATGGAGTGGTTTTTAGTGTAATTTTTGGGATTTTTTTGTGTAGAAAGTTTTGGAAAAGTTTGAGGTGAATTTTTTATTTGTGTATTTAAATTAGGTTTTTTATTGTAAATATGGATTGAGCACCCTAAAAAATCTTTAGAGCACTTAGATTGTGTAGGAGTTACACATCAAACTTGTGTTTTCAATGATTTTTTACTAAATTTTAAAGAAATTAGACCAAAAAACCCACCAAAAAAACTTCTAAAAAAATATCAGTAAATCAACTCAAAATTTTATTATAAAATAAAAATAAAAATATTAAATTCACCAACCTTCTTATTAGTCCCTGCCTCCAGCATAGCAGGGACTATAGCGATCGATCGACCATATATTTCATATTAATTCAGGCGCATCGTTACATTTAACCAATGTTTTCAAAAAACATATTGTGGTTTTTTTTGTTTTAACCAATGTTTTCAAAAAACATATCGTGGCTTTTTGAAGCAAGCAATTGAAGTAGACATCAACCTCATTTCAAAGCCATTGAAGTAGGCAACAGCCGCATTGCAAAAAGTTGCAGCAGAAGAAGAAGTGCATCCAATCTAGAAGGAATCAGACCAAAGAGGAATCAAACCAAAAACAAAAAATAATTGATTGGTAAGCATTTTTGTGTCTATTTATTTATGTTTCTATTTATTGCACACAATATTATTGGATTAAACAAAAAATAATTGATTGGTAAGCATTTCTATGTATATTTATTTCTGTGTCTATTTATTGCAGATGATATTATAGGATTTCTACAGACCCACCTGTAGAAGAAGCGCTGAAGGGGCAAAGTTCACATCTAAAGCCTTCTATTGCAAGCACCATACAATGTTCATGCAAATTTCACATCTAAAGCTTGCTATTGCAACCACCAGACAAAGTTCACGCCTAAAGCCTGGTATTCCAAGCACGAGGAAAACTTCAGGTCTAAAGCACGTTATTCTGATCCTTCCAACTGCATCAAAAAGGAGAAAAACATGCATTTTTTTTAGTAAATATTTTAATGTTTCTCCATAAATTTCTGAATGTTTTAATTCATTTTCTGGCATTTCCTCCCTTAAGTTTTGCATAAACTGAAACAAAAAATTTATTCGACAGGGCTCAGTCAAGCCTACCGAGCTATAAATTTCAAAACCCCAAAAATAGAGAAGCTCTAAATCTTTGTAAAATTTCCAATTTTATCACCGTGTATGGAGCTGAACCCTCTATTTTATGTTTTGTAAATCTTATCTACCTTCATGAATATATAAACAATATCATTTTTTTTCACCATGTTCTATAAATTTATTTCTCATTTTTACCACACAAACACTATGTTTTAACTTGATACTAAAACACTGTAAAAATTTCAAAAATCATAGCTACGAAGCGAGGACAAGTTTTTCCCCAATATTTTTTCTTGCAACTGATCAGGATAAAACACTGAAGACTCAAATGAACGGGACACAGATGAAATCATGTAATGCCTTCCATGCACACAATTATTCAAAAATAGCAAAGGGAGCATACCTTGGTACGAACAACCCTATGGGGTATAAACAACCCTACGGGTTTCCTTGATGGGGATCTCTCTGCAATTAACTGCGTTGGAAGCCGTGGGTTATGTCTTCAAAGTCATATAGTCCTACTACACTCCATTATCTGAATAATTAAACGAAGAGCCATAGAGTCTCAAGATACCGTCTTTTCAAAACGAACTATTGGAATAACCGAAGGGGCCGCTTGACAGACTATCTTTTCAAAACGAACTGTCAGAATCACCCAAAGGGGCCATCCGATAGCGTATCTTGCAAGAAATCACTTCCATAAAAATGGAAATCAACCTTGAGCTCCTTCGGCTTTCTCAGAACTTCCGGAATCACCCGAAGGGGCCACTCGATAGCCTATCTTGCGAGAAATCACTTCCATAAAAATGGCAATCAGCCTTCAGCTCCTTCTTCGGCTTTCTCAGAAATGCGAAGCAGCTACAATAGTCCACTGCGTCAGCATCCAGCTCGGACAACGTCAAGCCGGATGTTTGCATTTCTTTCGGAAACATTACTAGAACCTGCAATCATGGATATTTGCTGTAAATGTCTCAGAACTATAGCGGATCAAGATTGGAACCTAGGGACTGGCTTTTACTGTTGGCCATGGTTAGATAGATTGTCTAATAATGGATTGCTTGACAATTGAAATATTTTGGACCATTCGATCTCACCATTTGTCAACTGCTTGAACTGTAAACATATTCTTTTATTTGCATTGCCACTTCCTTCCACTCCCCTTGAACTGTAAACATATTCCTTTATCTGTAATGCTGCTTCCTTCCACTCCACCTGAACTGTAAACATATTCCTTTATTTACACTGCCACTTCATTCCACCATGCCGAAATGCCGATTATAGGAGCTTCCTATTCTCAGTCAAGGAGGTTTTATGACTTTTCAATTGAATGTGAGGCCACTGTCAAGAATCGCGATGGGGGTCTGACATTGGTGGGCCACAACCCAGCCCTTAATGTGGCAGAGAAAGTCTTCTCGACTTCCGCACAGCAAGTGACAAAATGCTAGAGTGACGAAGTCATGTGGACGAAATCTGGAGCGGCTGGAAAGTTAGGTCGCTGAGAAGTGTTTGTTGTATTTGGGAATGGGGTCTCTGGTGGTGAGGAGGGGCCTTTCCATGGCTCGACAGACCATCGAATCTTACAAGTGAGTGAAAACATTGAGGCTTGATATTTTCTCTCACCATCGAGCATTTTTACAAAAGTTCCTTCCAATTTTCTCTTTTCAGCATCCCACAAACAATGATCATCTTCAATTTTTTCATCTAATTCCTTTGACCTGGCCATTAATTTATTCAAATCAGATTCCAATTCATTCATTTTTGCTCTGCATCGAACAAAAACTCTCTCCCCAGCAGAGTATCACAGCATCTGCCCAAAATTGTAAAGGAAATCCTACATGCATTCTCATGCACCTTTCACGCTCCATGATTGTCCTATTCATCCTTTCCAACACACCATTTTCTTTTGGTGTTCCTGGAACTGTCTTCTCTCTGCAAATTCCATTCTCTGAATAATATCTATCAAACTCTTTTCTGTAATATTCACCTTCATTGTCTGATCTGAGACACTTCAACCTTTTTCCTGTCTCATTTTCAACCAAAGCTTTCCATTTTTTGAAAGTATCAAATACATCAAATTTATTTTGAACACAATAAATCCACGTTTTTTTGGTTTCATCATCAATAAAAGTAACATAACAGTGAGAGCCACTGAGAGATGATATCTAAGCATGTCCCCATATATATGTATGCAAAAACTCTAATTTTTCACTCTTCCTTTCTTTCCCAACTCTCACGAATCTGACTCTCTTCTGTTTCCCATAAACACAATTATCAGAAAATTTGAAATTAACATGGTTCAAGCCTGGCAACAAATTTCTTGAGTGAAGAATATGTATCCCCTTCTCACTCATGTTCCCAAGCCTATGATACCACAATGTCGTATCTTCTCCTGTAGAGGTTAAAGAATTAATAGAATTAGAAATACCATTGCATAAATACAATGTACCAACCCTTTCTCCTTTCGCTATTACCTGGGCTCCTTTAGTGACCTTCCAAGTCCTATTTGCAAAAGTAGTTACACAACCTTCACCTCCCAACTGCCCTGTTTAAATTAGATTTTTCTTCAGATATGGAACACGCCTTACCTCCTTCAATAGCCATTGATTTCAATTCTGCTATTTTACGAAAACTGTACCCATTCCAATTATTTTACAGGGTTTATCATCACCCAATCCAACCTGTCCAAAATCTTTATAAACATAGTCATAAAAATGTTTCCTATTATGTCTGGCATAGAATGGGGCCCCCAAATCTACCATCCAGGCATCGATAATATTTTCTAATGAAAGAATCAAAGCACCTTGCAACACATCACCTGTCACATTCACTTCACGATTGTTTTCTTGATGTGCATCTCCTTATTTTCCCTTCCGAGACTTGAAGTCTTTCTTCAAGTGTCCTTTCTTCTTGCATTTCCAAAACACTATCCCCGATATGGACTTGGATCTGCCTTTCCTTGACTTACTGTGATATCATGGGCTCTTTCCTCTTTCCATTTTTCTTCCCCTAGTCTCTGTAGTCAAAGAATTACCTGATGTATCGCTGGAGCATTTCCGTCGGATTTCCTCGCTAAGGATTGCACCAACAACATCCTCAAACTTTAAAGTACTAGATAGAGAGATAGAGTTACTAATGGCCATAACTAAACCATTCCAACTTTCTTGCAATGAGCATAGAAATAACAGAGCCCTAACTTCATCATCAAAAGTTACCCCTATAGAACTTAAATGAATGGTAACTATATTAAATTCATTTAAATAAATACTTCATAATAAATACCTTATTTGAGGCTGAGGGGATTTCATATAGTTTTTCCAATGCCTTCATTAAACCCTCTATTGTTGCTTCCTTTGAAATATTAAAGGCTACTGATGCTACTAGGCACAGTCATATTGTTCAAAGTGCCTTTCTGTTGAGAATATTTCATTATGTGTCTGTCATACTCATCAGCTTCTTTGTCTTTCCCCTCAATGGTAGGTACAGATCTTTCTCATAAAAATAATATTCCATTTGCATCTTCCATAGCTGGTAGTTTTTTCTGTTAAATTTTTCGACCCTCAACCTACTATCTTTCGCCATTTCTCCCACTATAAATAGGAACCTTCGTTCCTGCAAGTTTACCAGCCAAATAGACCTTCGACTCCGATACCAATTGTTAGAAAATTATATATTACAGAGAAATCGAACACATAAATATATTGTAGAATTATAAACTCAAAAAGCACATAAAACAAGAGAGACACGGATATACATGGTTGACCTAATTTGGGCTAAGTCCACGGAGAAACAACTAGTCCTTCCTTTTATATTATCCAACAAATTGAAGAGATACAACCTACAATAGATTTGCTGTAATGCTCTCTTCACTCTCAAACAATCTCCTCTCCCTTTTGCACTCAGAATACAGATCTACATAGACGCAATACAATTCCCTCATATATAACTAGGGGTTGCCTTCTAGGGAAAAATAACCTAACTTAAACATAACTTCTACCATCAGATCTCCACCTAATGAATGGCCCAAATTGACTACGAAATTACAACATTTTACAAGGAAATTTTAGATCTATTTTTAG
>APFE030951109.1:45573-102614 GCA_000404065.3 Pinus taeda | reverse complement strand
ATAATAATAAGGAAAAAAATATAATAAGATAAACAAGTAAACATGAAAAAATTTAGGAAGAAAGAGCATGGATCCAACACCTGCTCATACTCTAGCCATCATCTCTGTTCAGATTAATGGGCCTTTTTTCAATTTCTAAGGCCTCTCTAAATTTACAATGATGAAAATGGTCAATCCTAGCAATGACCCTAGCCTCTTCTATGAATATGTGACAATTGGGCTTTTCTGCATGTCCTACCAAAGCGAAGGAGAGAGACCTTCCATGCTTGATGTTTGCAACATGCTCACAAATCCTTTGGTTTACGATTGACGAGTCTCACCAATATAAGGAGCCCCACAAGAACAAGGAATAATATAAACACCCTTCGATTCCGTGGGGTTAACCGAGTCCTTGACCAAATAAAGAGAACTTCAAATAGTGTGAAGGGGTCTAAAAGAAGCAGGAATATTATTTTTTTTAACATCCTAGCAATTTTATTTGTGGTTCCCTCAATAAAAGGAATATGAATGCCGAAAGACCAATCCTAATATTAGGGCCTTTTTGTGCATTAAGGAAATATCTAAAACCCTAAAACTTCCTATAAAAATTCTTATTAAAGACCTTAAAGGAGGTGGGTCTTTAAATTTGTCCAGTAATGTGGAAATTTAAATTTTTCTAGATTTGACCATGAAAAAATCAAGTTGAGACTTTCTTGTTGCATTTTCAACACTCATTCTCTACAAGAAAGGGATTACTAACCATTGCTATGATGTACCTACGAAACTTGAACTTCTGCCTTGACAAAGCCTTTGCCAAAATCTCAACATCGTGTCCCTTTGTCGGAAAGTATTTTAGAAACATTATCCATATCTACAGATAGTCCCGTAAATGGTGATACTAGATACCTATATGTTTGGATAGATCGTGAAATACAAAAGTATTAGGGTATCTTAAAGCAACTCTTATTATCATAATAGATCAAATTTGGATCCATCATCTGACCAAACAGTCCCACAAGTATCTTTCTCAACCAGATCGTCTCATGACCTGTAGCCATGTATTATTCTTTTGTTGAGCTGAGCGCCACATATTTTTTCCTTTTGTTGTACCAGGAAACAACTGTGGACCCAACACTAGATATTCAACCTAATTTACTCTTTCATTTCTATGGACTCCCTTCCCAATATGCATCTATGAATCCAAACAACTTCACTCCCTATGTTCATTTGTATCATAATCAAAACCAAGTAGTTCCTTTGAGCTACTGTAAAACATACTTAGATGGCTTCCAAAATAATTTGGTCATCCTAACCATAGCTTGTCTTAGTTGGTTGAATGCATAATGCATATCTGGTTTTATTTTCACAAGATACATCAACGAACACACTAACTTCTAGTAAATGGTAGTGTCCACTTCTTCACTTGAAGTGGCCATATCCTTCCTCCAATTGGTTTCTAGAATTGTCTCCATGGGTTTACATCTCTCCATGTAGAATCCCTATAGTATATCATTTTCATACTTATCTTGACACACAAATAGTTCCCCATTGCCTTTTCATACTTCAAACTCAAGGAAGTAGTGCATGAGGCCCATTTCCTTCATTTCAAATTTTGTTGCAAGGTCCTCCTTGCAAGATCTGATTAGTTTGTCATCACCAGTTAAAATTAAATCATCAACATATAATATAATATAATAAGTTTACCTTCTACTAAGTTATGATAGAGGTTTTCATCTTATTCACTTTTGGTAAAGCCCAAATCACTGAGATCTCTATCAATCCTGGTGCACAAGTATGAGATGCTTGTTTGAGACCGTACAACAATCACTTGAGTCTACACATATGAGACTCCCGATAAAATGCCTCAAAACCTTCTAATTTCTTGGTTTACACCTCCTCCTCAATAACTCCATTCAAAAATGTTGTTTTTACATCCATATGGTGGATCTTCTACCCCATTTGCATAGCGAATGCAATAATTTATATAATGGATGAGTGCCTTACTACAGGAGAAAAGGTCTCCTCATACTCAATTCCCTCAACTTGGGAGAATCCATTGGCCACAAATATGGCCTTATACTTCTCTATGCTTTCATATGCTACATGATTTACCTTCAAGATCCATCTCAAACCAACAACTAATTTATCTACCAATCTTGGGACTTCTTCCCAAACACTATTTTTTATAATGGATTCATACTCTTCCACGATTGCATCAAGCCATACAAGTTTCACTACTTCCTCGAAAGGGGATGGTTCAATATCTACAAGCTTTTCCATTATAGCAATGTCGCTAGTATACTGAGAAACTGACCTTCTCTACCTATGAAAATTTGAAGGAGCTCCCACATTCTCCCTCACATCCTAGCCACTAGTATATCAACTTCCCTGGTTAGTTTCATACTTTCTCTAGATGGTTCTGCTTGAGTGGATGTCTTCACTCTTTGCTCCTTAATTTTTGTCTGCTCCATAATTTCATGAGGCTTCCCCTTTGGAACGAAAATCTTCTCTTTTGGTGGTATCAGAATCTCCCTCTCAAGAAAACACTGCATTACTTTCTTCTCATAAAAATTTACATCCCATTAAACATCCTTCATTCTGAGCGAAGGTAAGTACTGAGGAGTTTTTGTGTAACCCACAAATACCCCAACTTTGTTTTATACTCAAACTTCTTCCTTGATTCTTTGGAGACATGACAGTAAATAGAGGCTCTAAAAGCCTTGAAGGGAGACACATCCAACTTTCTTCTCGAGAAGGCCTCCTCAACGATAATCATACCAAGAATCCAATGAGGAGTCTGGTTCTAAAAGTATACTAATTTCTTAAATGCCTAAATGCACAAATGCAGTGGTAGGACTTGCTCATGCAACATAGCACTTGCATATCCCACAATTGTATTGTGGGTTGTTGTAGCGTCCCTTCTTGGTGAGATAGCTTTTATGACACTTAGAGAGGGTGATTTTGATATAATGATATAATATTATGTGTGAGAAACTTATGTACATGATTGTACGATATAGATATGGTTTGGGTCACCTAGTTGTTGTGTTCTTAGGATAATATCTATGTTTGTGTGTATAAGAATTATTTTTGAGTAAGAACATATTATCGATGTTTTCTATTTTGGTATCTTAGTTTGGAAATATGCATATGACATGGATGTTGATTCAAGATTGAGACATGTAGATCCATGGATGATCATGGTTATGTGGAACATATTGTTAAGTATGATTTATGGATGATACATTATTTATGTGATTATATATGTTTAATCTTGTAATGAGCAAGATGTAGCAAGTACATAGTTATTTGTAAACAAGGATTCTCAAATTATAAATAACTGTGGAAGTCATGATACATGATTTTTATGATTTTATATGATTAATCTAGTATTGAGTAGGATGTGATATGGGACATGGTTAGTTTCAAACAAGGACGTTCAAATTTTAAATGCCTGCAGAAGTCATTTCTCTAGAACAAAAATGGTTGTGGAAGTCATGCACAATCTTTGGTAAAATGTGAATAAGCTAATTATGACATTCATTGATTCATTTGATCGATGAGATTGAGATGTGTGTAGGTCTTGGAACAAGGTCTTACCAACGAACCATTAGCCTCACATGATAGCCACACTCTCTAGCGTATGGCGAACACACTCACTCAGTGGTGGATGGCTTACTGGACTTACATGTGTACTCGGCAGGTTCCTTACGCGTACTGGGGGTGGCGTTGGTGTACATGGCTTTAGTGGATGTGGACTTGGGGTACTTTACTTACTGTGCCTAAGGCGGACTGGTACAGGGTAGTTCTAGGCTGAGGCAGGCTGCAATAGAGAAGGCAGGTAGGTGATACTGTGTCCTATCGGTTTTCACGTCCCTAGTTCTTGTTATACCATAAGTAATATACTTACTTTCTTTCGGCAAGGAGCAAGTTGGACCAGCAGTTGTTAGTTGCGCTCCCCATCCATTTCTATAATGAGAATGTCAATGACTAGCGGCAATGAGAACCGACTATAAGCACTTCTGTCTATGATAGGCTATGAGTGGCTCTCACTAGAGCTTATGGGCTGCTATGAATGGCTTAGATGGGTATGAGCTCACAATCATTACCTTAAGGTCAAGCATGGAGTTAAAAGCATAGTATATGAGAAGACATGGAAATTAGGGCGTGGAGTCCTAAATCCATGAAAGATAAAGATGTGGAGACTTGTATCTATAATAAAATGTTTAGGACATTGAGTCCTAAATATTCAAAAAGATCAAGGTGTAGAATCTTGGATCTTTAGAGTAGATCAAGGCGTGGAGTCCTCAATCTACTAAGGCATGAAGATATATGCAATAGGGGTACATAATCCCTATTCTCTGGAAGAAAAATACCACTCATGGGAAGCTCATCGATGAATTTCATTAATAAAACCTCTTTTCTAACAATTCGAGAGTGAGTTTATAAAAATATAAAGTCATGTCTATCATCCCAAGCATGACTTTCCAAAAATAGTAAATCGCCTTACATAAATCGGCAGTCAAGTATAGTTGAATGAAAATCACATAAATTATCATTAATCAATCCTAATCTTTCAATCATGAATTAATCCTCAATATTATTAATATTATTATTATCTTTTATGAGACTATGATATTATTATTAAAAGAGAATTACAAGTCACCCTCATTTCCTCAATCACTTCACACCTCTCTCCTTGATGACTCTCTTGGCTCTATCTAAATCTCTCTCTTTTAATAATACATTACACTCTATATGCACTCATCAGAGAATGGCATATTCATCTTCAACTCATTAAAGACATTTCATTAAAGAGTCCTCTTACGCTCTCTTTAATGCATAAGTTACACTATCCTTAACTAAGGCATGCATACCTCTCCTTAATGGTATGAGTTACACTCATCTAAATGGAATACAATTCATGCATATTACTCCTCCTTTATGACAAGAATTTGTTTCTCCTCCTATATATGTGTCTCATGTATCCTCACTTAGGGAGAGGGAGGTGCATTGTGATACAAAGAGTTCGAGAGATTTGAAAATTATTATGAGAGTGAGAGACTTGGAGAGTAGCCAATTTCTTTCGAAATGATTTTGAAATTCCTAATATAAATCAATAAGTAGCTCTACCTGGTGGAGCTAACCATGGGTGGTTTTGGAAGGAAGTGAAACTTATCTTCCTCAACTTGCCTTAGATATCTCTCTATTGCTATATTTTGGTATTGTTTGTGATCTCTTACATATTAGGGGTTCCAGGGGGAGAAGTTCTCCCTCGATATGGTTGGGAGGAAAACTAGATGGTTCACAATGAGTTGGTGAGGATATTCGAGCAGGAGCACAATGTCATTGGAGCTGGAGCATATTCCCATCTTTTTGGAATTGTATAAATACACTTCCAAGTATGTTCATAAGAATTCTTAAAATTTTAATTTATTATTAGTTTAAAAGTGTTTTAGAACTTTAAAATTCATTGGAAATTACTTCTTGTGAATGTTTATGAGATATTTACATATTTATTTATGAGCTAACCAATAATGAATAGTAGTTGTAGTTGAGAATGTACATACAGGGGGATTAAAACAGTTATGTGTTGCCAAAGTTTTAATTTCTTTTTCTAATGAATTTTTGTACATTGTAGGTTGCCATGAGTTGACTACAATACATATTATCATAAATTTGAGTTTTTTTTTGTCCATGTACTGCTGTAGATGAATTTTGCACATTAAGTGTTTTACAAAGTGATAAATGAGATAGTATGAATGTTTTTTGTTGTTGTTGTTTTAATAAATAACATCTCTAGAACTTTTTGTTACTTTTTTGCTCAACATTAGGGGGTATCCTTGCCATTTGGACATTTAATCCCCCATTTGATTCCCAACAAGTACTTTGCAGAACCCATATCAAAAATTTGGGCAATTTTACAAATTGTTGTTGTCAATTATATGCGTTCATTTTTTAGTTTTTGATGAAAAACTAAGATTATTTAGTCCCTATTTTAAGATGCCAACATTTGAAGCTTCAGTTTCTAAATTTTCTGAGTTTAATAGCTTGAATAAGAATCTTAAATCCATTATTGCCAAGTGTTTGGCAAAATGCCTCAATGGTTGTAGACTGAATGCTTGCAAAGTGTTTGTCAAAATGCCTCAATGATTGTAGATTGTATATTTGCAAAGTGTTTGTCAAAAGACATGAATGACTCTAGTTTTTGTGCATATAAATTGTTAGAGTAAATGTCCTACTTATCATCATGTGAAGTGTTTGTCAAAAGATATGAATGGGTGTAGTTTTTGTACATATAAATTGTTAGAGTAAAAGTCCTACTTACCGTAGTTTTTATGTACTAGAAATTTATGAATAGATTATTTGATGGATATAGCTCCTTATGTCTACAAGTTTTTGGTATGAATGTGAAAATTAATTTAATAATTTGTTGAAGTGTGAATACAAAATAGGATTCTTGTTACTTTTATTATCTGAATCTTTCATAAAGGAAAGGGCGTTTTTGGAAACAATTTTATAGTGACTTTCTGTAGGATTTCGTGCAAGTGAGCATAATAAGATTTTCCTGTACTACATGTGTTCAGGGGTGCATTCTTTTGCTTCAATGACTGTAGAAAACAACTACTTATGCCCAATTTATGCAGTTTCACTGTCTTACTTGACACTTTTTGAATAATAACATGCTTCTGAATTAGTAACAGTAGTTGCTTTTTCTTCAACATTCATTATATAATTCTCATGATTGCAGCATTGCCTTAATAATTGGGATTGGCAATTTCAATTGATGAATTTGGAAAGGTTGTTGTGTCAATATATTTTGTGATTCTATTTCATAAATATATCACATTTATTAGATTTATTGATGAAGAGACACATATTCCTTGCTCAATTACCTTGTTTTAGGAAGGTTAATACTCATACACTTATGTGTGATTTTTGTAAAAGAAGTATAATACTTTTGTGGTTATGATATCAAGAGTCAATAAATGAAGCTTATTTAGCATAATCTTGGAAATAAAATAGGTTTATCTAGCTTAATGTTCGCACATGGAATTATGGTAGAATTTATTTCCACTCTTAATTAGAGCTCATGTATAAGTATGAAAAGGGCTCATGTATAAGTATGAAAAGAGCACATGTTATGATCTTTTAAACTTGAGAGGAAATGTGTTTTGGAATTGGCCTTAAAGGAAAGTTATCCATGACTTCTTATGTTATATTCTTACATTGAAATATTTGAAGGAACATGATTACATGACAGCTAAGTTAGTCATATTATGAGGAAAATAAAAATAAAAATTGAGTATTAGTATTAAATGTGACCTTTCTGTCTCTATACTATTAATGGTTGGTAAGGTGGGACCTTACATATGGTATCATAGCCAAGTTAAAACACTAAGACCTAATGGGCCAATAGGATTACTTGTAGGTTGAAAAATGAATGGTTACTTTGCATGCATGTTGAATTATTGTGTATGTTGACTTCAAAGCATATTGGTTGCATAAAGGATATTACTATTATTATGTCATTTAGAAACTTGTGAAAGAAAAAGAACGACTTCTTATATTCCTTTATATTCTTCTTAAGACAGATTATAAGAAATATGTTAAAGGACTTAAAGACATGTAGGGAAAGGATGTTTTTCAGAAGATGGAGTTAAACTGAAGCATGTGAATGGTTTGATTTTCACTGGGTGAGTGAGATATGTGGAGTGCATTCATGGTTGCATATATGTTTAATGCATCATTATCAATGTGATATGGGCCCACTAGCCATCTCTACTAGTTGAAATTGTATCTACTAAGAAAAATATTAGCATAATCTAAACTATAGCATGATGGCATTTGTGTGTATTCTTTGGGAATGTGTGTCAAGTATAAGGCAAATATTCAATTAACATGATGATTGAGTTCGTCATGTTAATTTTGACTATTTTATTACCTACACTAATGGAAACTTAACAAAAGCTAACTTGAAGGATGTCACTTTTAACTGTGAATGTAGATTCAAGAGTAATGTATTTGCATTAATTTGATGTGTTACAATATGATTTGGGAATACATTCTTAATGAGTAAAGAATGGAATTCCTATGATTTCTTTGACATGATTTTGTGGAGTTCGGGTTGGCTTTATACATCAAATAACTTGAAGTTACTCAAATACTAGGTTGAGGTATGACCTTCCTAATAAACTAGAGGTTTAAATGACTGGTGCATGAAGGGTTGTGGAAGCCAATTGAAGGAACACTTGAAGGTTATGTTTTCCCTAAGTTGTGTATGGGTGTGGAACCCATTCTAGCATATACATATATAGATAGATAGATAGATAGATAAGCTTATGTATGGGTGTGGAATCCATACTAGCATACATCTATGAGAAAATGTATGGGTGTGGAATCCATACTAACATATATCTATGACCTAAGTAATTCTTTTGGTTAGAATGAACAAAAATATTTTGATGAAAGCTCAAACATGATTAGGGAGGATTGATTATATGTAATTAAATTTAAATGGATAAGATTCGTAACATGAATTTGCTTGAGATTTAAATCCATTATTTTATTTTTATTACAAATGAAGATACTAAGATTGGTATATCAAACATCACTAGGTGGTTTAGAATGTTTGGAATAATTGATTTTGATATATGGAATCAAGTGTGAACTAGGTATCTATCCTGTAGTATTTTAATTATTTTGTATGAGTTGGATTTAGGTAGAATTAAAATGATTTTAAAATGATTGAAATGTAGAAAAATATTATTGTGATAAGCTGATGAAATATCATTTCTATTGGCTCAAGAAAAAATAGGTATAAGAAAACCATAATAGTCTATTTAATTAGTTTGTCAGTTGAATATTTGTTGAATTCTATTTAACCAAATTAATTAGAGAAATTATGAGGACTTAACTCATGAACTGCTCTAAACTATTGCTAGTTAGGTGATATAGTCAAAACTAATATTGTTTATGAACTTGATGAACTTCTTTCTTGCAATTTTATTAACTTGTTGATTATTAGGAAAATAACATGTTCAGAAGATAAAAATTTTATGTGGTGAGAACTTTGTTTTATTTGAACTTAAACAAAAAGGTATGTGGTTAATGAAAAGCTTAGTTCAGTTCTTGTTTTACAAGAAGTGATATTTTCGAGGGAGAAGTTGAAGGAGAGTGAGATGACATTTTGATGAATTGGAATTCTTGCATGATTTAGAGGTCTAAGGTGATTTCATTATATGTGGAATGGAAGAGATTGAAGGATTTAGGACTTTTTTTCTTGGATGTATAGTTGTATGAGTAGCTAGTAATCCTGCAAAAGGTTATAATATTTTGAGAGGTAGTAAAGAAAATAAAAACTTATCCTTAGGCTAGAAATGTCTTTATGACAATCTAAAGCTTATTTAAAATCAATAAGGTTCTTCATAATTTGAGAAATGTATGGTTTTCATAACATGCCTTTTTTTGTTTGTGTGAATGTATTAATAGTAAGGACTAAGACGTCAAACCAAAGTGATTGAGTAGTTATTGAATAGAAGCTACGAGTAATTTTATAGTGGGAAAACAAGTTGAATTATATTAAGATATATTCATTAATATAGATATTGTATTTGTATAATTACAAAAATTGTTATTGATTTACAAGCCACTTTCGAAAAGATATATTTAATTATTTTTGGAATGAATATCTTCGAACTAAATCATTCATAATTGATTCTCAAGTAAGAGAAGTGAATAATAATGAAGATTATGGGAATTAAACGAATGGTCTATAATACAAAAGTGGGTCAATGAGGACTTTATGGAACCTTATCTTATTAGTTTAAAAAAAATAGTGTCTTAAACCTAAAATTGTAATTTTTCATAAATATTAATCATTTAGTAAAAACTATAGGTAGATCCTAAATATTTTGATTGCAACAATGTCTTATGGAATGAAAAGGGGAAACTTGGATTGAGAAGACATAAATTAAGTGGGATGTAAGAGTGGGTTTTATATATGACAACATGTTTTGTTGCATAGTTTCACTAGCAATTGTATGTGGATGATTTTATGCTCCGTGTATGCAAATTTGATTTTCATATGGGATGAACCATTATTTTATTTTTTTACAACCAATATGTGAGCTATTTATAGCTTGAAAAGCTCAACATAATATAGAACCAAGAATATGACACATGTAGGATTCATGTAGATTGTGAAAAAGAACATATAGAATATCAAAATGTTATAGATATCTTAATTAGATGTCATATAAATTACATAAAATAGTATTTTGATATGGTACTATAAATTTTATGGTTGGTTTTGATATAGAAATATTTGAAATTTTATATAGAAACATGCCTAATATGGCATGTATATATTTTCTACTTGATTAAGAATGGTATGTTTCGGTTTTCATGAAGTTGCTTCTAATTTAGAAAACATTAAACTATGGTTTGGCGGGAAGAAAAGTATATCAAATACATATGCATAAGGTTAACACCTTAGTAATAGGAAAATAGAAAATAACTAAGTATCTTATGGCTCTACGAAAAACTTCGGGCCAAGTTCACCCCAAGAGTGGGACTATGTAGTGTCCCTTCTTGGTGAGTTAACTTTTATGACACTTAGAGAGGGTGATTTTGATATAATGACATAATATTGTGCGTGAGAAACTTATGTACATGCTTATACACTATATATATGGTTTGGGTCACCTAGCTATTGGCTGTTTAGGATAATATCTATGGTTATGTGTATAACAATTGATTTCGGTTAAGAACATATTATCTATGTTTTCTCTTTAGGTACCTTACTTTGGCAATATGTGTATGACATGTATGTTGATTCAGGAATGAGACACATGGATTTTGCAATCATGAGAATTATATAATGAATGCTGAAATAAAAAAAACAACTACTGCTACTAATTCAGAAGCATCTTATTCTTCAAAAAGTGTCATGTAAAATAATGAAGCTACATAAATTGGGAAAGGTCCACATAACTATTGAGAATGTTCATAATACTTCATGTTCTTTGATGTTCTGATCATGGAGTGTGGATTTATCATACTTCCCCGTGGTACATCCTTTACAAGCATCCTACTACTCATGTGCTCCTTTAGGGAGGAAAGTGGTTATTTTTTTCCTAATCTTTAAGGCGTCATGGTGTAAATGGCCAATTGTTTTGTGCCAAAGTTCACCGACATCATGACCCTGCACTTTTTCCACCTTATTTCTTAATGCGACATTGTCTTCCACATCTACCTTATACAAGTTCTTCACCTAAACCCCAATCTGATTCATGTGTCTCATGGTTATGTGTCTCTTGAATTATTTCCCTTTCTTGAAGATCACATAATAGCCACAGTCTTCTAGAATTGAAACAGAGATGATATTTTTCTTTAAGGATGGAACAAACATGCATCCTTAAGCCTCAAAGGGGAGGTTGGCTCCCTCTGAAAGGTTATTGTAACAATATTGGTTGCGTTGTACCTTCTGTCATCCCCCAGCTTGATGTGAATTTGGAGGTATTTCTCCTCTATATTATTGAAAAATTCTCTACACCCTATCATGTTGAACGATACACCTGATTCCAAGTACCACATGCTCCCCATCGTTGTGTTGGCCATGCAATAAATAAGGGTGAAGTCAAGCTTGAACTGTGAAGCCAAGGCTTCACATGCTTCTCCTCCTGAGTTCTTCTTGCTCAACATTTTTTGTGGACACTTCATGGCATAGTGCCCAAACTAATGACAATTGAAGAATTTAATTTTGGACAAATCTTTCTTCTTTCCCGCTTGGATGGATTCCAGTTTGATTTGAGATTTATTTCCTTTTCCTTATTTCGATTTCCAACCAATGCATTTTTTTCTTCATCCTCACCCTTGGATGAAAGCCCATCTCTAGTATTTCACCTTATTTCCTCTTACACCCAAGAGGACCATAAGTGTTCCCAATCTGGTAGTTTCTCCCTCCCATTCAGCGAATCTTGGTATCTATGCAAACTCTTGGGAAGGCATAGAAAGGTTATTCTTACCAATTCATATTCTATAACTTACACCAACCTTGCCAAGTTCATCATGAACTTGTGTGAACCTGATCAGATACAACGGAAAACTATCATTCTTCTGCATCTTGATATTTAAAAGTTTATCCTTGATCATCAGTGTCCTATGGTCACTATTATTCTTGAAAAATTATGCCAGTGCCTTCCACGTTGCAAAAGGAGTTTCTTTTCCATGGATATTTAATAGAATGTGGTCTCCAACTCCCTCCAAGACTTTATCCTTGCCTTGGCTACATATTTCTTCCATTGGGCTAGGTTATGTGCATCATATGCTTATGGTTTTGTAACATCTATCTTGATGTATTCTAGAAATCCATTATCATCCAATAGTACCTCCATGTGGTCCTTCCATCCAATGAAAATAGAGTTTTCTTCTAAGGCATACTCTAGCATCAAACCATTTAAGGTGATCTTACCAAATCTAAAGGGATCCTTCTACACTGAACTACATATTCAATCCTCCTCAAAAACTAATTTGAAATTCTTGTTCTAATGTGAATCTCACTCTGATGTAATGTAGAAATTATGTCGTAGAATTGAGATTGATCGTGAGATTTTAATAAAAATCACAAGACACAAACCTACTTTATTGCTTTGTGGAGTTCATATCACAATTTACAGCATCAATCATAAAAATGCAATGAGGAATAACACACATGCACATAGTATTTTTACAAGAGAAATAAATCCACTAAAAAACCCTTTCCATGCTTGCATTAATCTGTTGAATAGAGATGTATTACAATTTCTTTCATCAACTTAATACAACTTCCAAGTGAGTAATGTATTTTTCTACTCACTCAAAAAATCTAACCCAGACTTAGTCAATTGATGCCTCTGCTTGAGCACCTATTTCCTTTCAAAATTCCTTATGAATTATGCCCCTATTATTTAGGAAATTCATTCAAAATGATAGCACAATTCCCAAGGTTGACCATTTGACTTCATGCAACATGTGTACACTCAAGACTACTCTACAACTGATATTACACTACCTTGGAATCTCTACCACAGCTAGGGAACTTGAATTCTCTGCATGCACTACCTATTTTGGGTTGATTGATTAGTTGATTGGATGATCACTCAGTTAGGATGAAGTCACACTGCACAACTGGCCTTCCGCTAGTTCCTCCAACAAGTAGAACTAGTTTAACTGAAAACAACTTGAAATGACTAACCTTGATTGCTACAAATTAACAATCACATAGTCTTGAATGAAATCTATCTCCTTTACCGCAAACTTACCGAGATAACTAACGGAAAAGAGCCGTGTCACACAAGCTAACTGCATCCAAGTGCCCTTCTGATGTGGAAATTCATTTTTTTTAATTTAAGTAAGGAAATATAAAATTGAGACTTTCTTACTACATTTTTCAACAATACTAACTTCTAGGCATAAGGTCCATAAGCTATCAATTCATCTTTTACCTTCTCTCTCCATTCTTAAATTTTTGTAGTACTAAGTACTTGTACACTTTGAAAATCCATGATTCAACCAGATTTACCTTCTAGTGGTTATGCTTATGTATGAGGAACCCACTCTTATACCAATTGTTGGAAACCTGACTATACTAAGAGGGGGGTAAACCAATATAGTGAATTCATGGATATCAATTTTATTTTTTCTTTCTTTTCACGATCTATTTTAACTATTTAATGAGAAGCATTACATCATATTAAAATCATATTTAACATGTAAAAAGAATTAAACTATAGCATATGAATCAACATGCTCTTTTTTCAGGCAACTACCTAAAAGGAGACAATAACCCCTAGTACATGAAAATTTTAACATGTTGGATTACTTAGTCCTTTACTGTATATAAACTTCATCTCTTTTTCTTTATCTTCTCTTCCTCAATTTTGTTTCACATATGCTCCTCTTCTTCTTTCTCTATTTTCCAGGTAACTCACAACAACTCTTTCAACTCACAATCTAACCATCCATTCTACCATCAAAAATCACATATTTTTACATACAAACTTTATTGATTGTTTGCATTCTAGTGGAGGAAAATGAAATGAAAATATTTCCTCTTTTTATTCTACCTACTCATTTCATACCTTTTTAGATTTTGAATAAAAAAGGAAAAATTAATGGTCCACCAAATTTTATTCAAAAAATAAAATATTAACCTACTATAATCATTGCATAAGCCAAAACAATACCAAGACCATGTACCTTAAACAAGACCACCATAATCAAACTTAGTCTACCCACTGTAATCAATATTAAGTAGCCTTACACTTCAAAACATATGCAAGAATTTATATTGCAACATCTGCTAACAAATTATAGTGACCATGTCTCTGAAAAATAGCACATAATCGCTAACATACTTAGTTGCTTCAACAATATATCAATAGCTTATCAAACATATCTTTATTCTCAAAAACATAGCTTACTACTCAAAAATACATCAACAACCTCTACAACATACCTTATTTCTCGATAACATACCTTGTTGCTAAGTAATAGATCAACCTTAACATCACAAGATATGAAAAGATTCACATCACAATGTCAGAGGATCTGTACTTGAAGCAAGAATACCTCTAAGCATCAAACTTACTCAAAACTCTACATAGGATTATTGAAAACAAAACAAACACAAGATAACACCATATTCAATTATGGCTTATATCAACATATGAATCATTCAACAAGCATACCTTCAAGATCCTTTGGCATCAATGACAAATTCACCAACAGATTCATGGTCATCACATAAGTACTATGGATAGCTGAATTTTAAGGCTTGATGCTAATTCATAGGAAGCAAAGAATGAAGGACTTAATTTAATTAAGAGAAAAAAATTCATTGTTACATGTAATTGCAAATAAACAACATGATATCTTTGTAGGAAACAGGTCATTAAGGGCAAAGGTTAATCTCAAGCTCATATGCCTTACCATTTATTTCTTTAAGATGTCATCATCATTGAGTTAGAATATATAATTTGATACTTATTTATTATAAACATGACACATGGATAGGAACATAAATATTATGGCCCCAAAAATGGTGATGGGGCCATTAGGAACACATGCCCATAGGACTGCATGTGTGTTCCCAAAAACATGTGCACGTTCCTAGCCATCCAAGCTAAAAAACGATTAGTTTCACACCAGGATGCCAATGAGGTTTCCAACTCGACATGGCTTAGGAAAATACATGTCGTCCAAGAATCCAAACATACTCTAGGAAAATGCTCACCATTATAATAATATTTTTTATTTCTACACCCACAACCCCATTTTTTAACTAATTTGGATTGCACAACAAAATTTTGGGAGACATTGATAAAATTTCTCACTTTTAGAAAATCCTCATGTCCCAAATTAGCACCATAACTCACCAAGAGAGTCTAAGTAAGAATTCTAACAAATTTTTTACTTCTTTTTTAAATAAAATCTGGTTTAAAATTCAAAAAATAACCAAATTAATACCTTAAAGAAAATTATCATATTGATTTGCAGGGAAATTGGACAATATGGAACCTAATTAGAACCCACACCCTTCATCACCAAACAAAAAATTAGAACCAAATCCAAAACAAGAACCAATAAATTCAAATGATGAAACTGATGAATTTGTAGCTACATTGATGTCATTGAAATAGGATCCCCAAACATTAGAAAGTTGTCACAAGTGTCTCTTGCAAGGTCATTAAAATAAATTTTATCATTTATACAAATGGTTTAATCTAGTTAACTAATATTGGTTATTACAAAGCTAGAATATATGAACACTATACACTTCGTCTAAATAAATATTGAATCATAGACCTCAACATTAATAAACAATATTCTTGGTACTTTATTTTTTACTTAACAATGGTGAATTAAAAATATCCCTCCTTACAAATATTTCATATGATTTTACTCGAGATCGAACATTAATTTTTTTAGTATAATTATAGCATTAATTTAATGCTCGTATAGGTTGTAGTAACACTGGGGGGAACAAATCCCACCCTTAGATGAATAATATTCCCCTTCTTGGGTATCACATTTCAGATTAGATTTTGTTTAATATTTTTTTTCATTATCTTATTTTAGTTTTATAACTAAAATATTATAAATTTCTATACAAGTTCCTCCATTTTCTTAGTTATCCACTCTTATGCCTTTGCATCATTCACTGCCATCCACTTTTTCCTCATCAATTTTCCAATAGTATAGTCACATTTCCCTAATATTGATATTCATCTTATCTTGACTAAGTAATTTCCTTCATTGATACAACCTAAGGGTGTTGATAATCACCTTCCTCCACCACCTTCACTATTGCATCTACCCATAGAGGTTCCATCCCTAGACCATCGATAGCCTCTTAGTAGGTTGTGTAGTTGAATTCTCCACCTATGATTGAATATCCATCAATGGGGGAGACATTTACGGTGAGAATGTTTATTGATGATTTTTTCTTTGTAATGAACTGAATTGATTCTATGAATTTTTTTTTTAATGCTATTCTCTAAACCTTGTGTTGCTAATTTGGGGACATGGAGGAGGATGAAACCCTACCAACTAACTATTACATCTTCAATTAATTTTTTGAGCTTGATTATAAAGTATGGATTGTAAGTGCATAATTTATTATGGAAAGAAAATATAATGAGAATGGTTTTTCCTTTTACAGTCCCTAGAGGAATGAAACACACCACAAAAGAAGAAATTTTGAACTCATTCATTTATAAAGAGGAGACATGTAAACTTCTAGGATCAAAATTATGGTGGTGAGGGTGGAAGTGGTCAATGGGAGACTAACGAGAGCCATTTTGTATGTACAACATTATATGACATACTATCATGTTTGGGCATGAAAATTCATTTGTATATTAAAGTCACTTTCTATATAGGGAAATATATGCCATACTTCCATGTTTAGCGATGAGGTGTCATTTTGTTTATTGGGCACACTATTCACAATATCTCATCATGTGATGATATTCCCCACCATCCACTAACCACAATCACATGTAATGGTGTTAGAAACAAAAGAGACCAAGTAAAATTATTTCTCAAACTTATTAGCAACTCATCCATATATGAAAATGTAGTTATAGGTGTCTTCCTCGTGCCCTTTTTCTTGTTTGTACATTGACCTACATAATGTCAATATTTATGACATGTAAAATAATTGCCTTTTCTCATATCCTTCTTCTTATTTGAGTATTCCCCTCCACCTCAATTCTATTTTTACTTTTCCTCTCCCTTCATTTCTTTCCTAACAAGAGAAAGGTTATCCTTATCCACATCCCTACATTGTCTACCAATAAATGAGTCCTACCAATTCTCCTTTTAGGTGAAATCGTTCCACTTCCCTAGTCTAATCAGGAAGGTTGTCACATGCAAGGATTCCTATCACAAAGTTAGCTCGATGTTCAAATAAACCACCAAGGTTATCTTAATAAGTTCATCCTCTCACACATATTACCCAATAACTACAAGTTCATCTAAATTTTTTGAATCATAGTGAGGTATGAAGCCACAATGCCTAATTTATTCACTTTGTTATTTCTCAACTTCTCTCTTAACAATATTGTATGGTTCTTGCTATTAATTTGGTACAAAATTTTCAAGGATATCCACATGTTATTGTATATCTCCTTTCCTCATATGTGAGGGACCTCATGATCCTTTATAACATCCAAAATGATGTGTATATCCTTCACATCCTTCAAGATATGAGTGGCCTTTGTTGTAACATCCATACAAAGTTGGAGATAGGTCTCAACAAAACGACCACAAGTTGTCCTCCATGAGAAATAACAAGATCATCTCCTTCAATGGATTGAAATTAGATACTCCTTCAAATCGATATTCAAATCTCAACCCACTCAAAGTAATGTTTTCTAGATCAATTTTTTTGCCACAAAACCCTTACTAAAAATAAATATTTTCTCAATCACATTTGTGGTTTTTTTTAAAATGAAATGGATAGATTTCTATTTTAAAGTCTATATTAGATGGAAAAAACCATTTACATAGGAAAAAGCAAGACAAAATTTAGTTTTCTATTGCTTCCATATGCTAGTAGATTCATCGCATAGTCTTCTTTCTCCTACGATATTTTTGAGATATACCTCTACAATGATATATATCACATATTCTAACAAAATGACCCAAAAAAAATATGCTTGCAGTAAATAAATTATAGAAATTTGAATAGACCCAAAGGATCTCAGTGTGCCTGCTCCATTTCAGAATACTTATTTTTCTTTGCTCATGCCTGCAGCTATTGTGTCATCTCCAAGTGATCCTCACAATTCCTATCCTCAATTCCTATCTCATCATTCATGAATTCTTGGGTACATGCAAAGAAACAAAATATCGACACCACTATACTTCTAGTCATTAGCTCTGGTCCCACCTTTGCAATTTTCAGGTCCACTATTGCTTCTATAACTTTAAATTTAACCTCAGCTACTATGTTAATAACTTCCTTTCTACTCTCTATCAAGTCCAATCTTCTTGACAGAAGATTGATCTTCCCCATTAAAATTTTAAACATAATTTACATTATTTTCATTAACCTCTCCATTTGAGGCTCCATGAAACTCACTTTTATCGATGCCAAAGATAAACAATCTAGTTGCATGTAGATGCGAAGGGATCACCAAGGAAAATACAATTTCAGTGGTCAAGGGACTATAGCCTTATCCTTATATAGACATGAACCCTCCATCATTCTATGAAATTTCACCTTGGTATCCTTTAAGACCTCTTCACCAAAATCCAGTTCAGTTGCAAAATTTCCTTTCATGGGGAGAGAAGTTGAACTGAATAAATTTGTTGTTATAACCCTTATGTTATTGATCTGCTGGGTATTTAGAGTTTCTACATATATACAAACCATGTCAATTTTTATGTACTGGGTTTAGATTCAAGTTTCGTACATCCATTTTATCCCTAAAAAAATACTTTAACTTTAGAAATAAATTTTATGTTGTAAAATAAAATTTAAAAAAATATAAAAAATAATCACTCTCATACTTTTCCTCAAAAAATATTAATAAGGAATTTTGGCAAAAAATTGGTCAAAAAAAATAGGCACAAGACAAAAATGAAATTTCCCCAAACAAATTATCCTTCATTAAAATATTCTTTGGAGAATAATGGATTCCCTTACTATGAAAATTGGCCCTTAGAAATATAGAAATTACAATGGAAATAAACTTGTAAATATTTAGAAAATTTGTAGTAGTATCAATATCCTTCTCACACGTGCCAAAACACCCTACTCAACCTCCCACATGTGGTTAATAATTGCACATGCACCCTGGAAAAAAAAAATGGCTCCTTTCCCATACCTTCATCCTCTCACTTATGTTCATTTTATAATTTCAAATTGAGCACAATCCCTAACCATAAATCTCCAAAGTGATAGATGACTATGATTAAATACCAACCCACTTAAATAAATGGTTGATATTAAATATAATTCAATTAAATAATTAATTTATCCTCATAAATGATCATTCCACCATTATTAATCAATTAAATTAGTTATTTTTATTTTTCAAAATTATAATTTAAAAACGAATCATATTATTTGTTCCCCTCAAACTACCACAAGAGAGGACTTCTCCCACATCGAAGATACTAACCTATCCAGAATACCTTCTAAAGCTACAAAATCAACACTTTTTCTATTATCAGAATAATTTAGGTAAAAATCACATTATGTTGAAGAATTGATCAAGTAAAGGGTTTCATCATTTCTGAAATCCGATAAGTTTTCACCACAAAGTTTTGTAGACAATTTAACTAGAGTGGTTTGACCTTCCACAATTTGACAATTCTACTAAACTCTTCATAATTCATATTGTCTCATATATTTAGTTATGTAAGATCAATAATAGAGAATAGTGTGAATACATTGCAAGCCATAGCGAAAAGCTAAATCCTTTCAATAAATGTACTTTGGGGGGGAAATATTTATAAAAGGGGATAGAGGAACTTATAAATTGTAATATGACCAAGGAATACAACAAATATGATTTTAATATATTGATAAATATGTGATAAATATTAATTTGTTTGTAAGTTTGGAATTTGTGAGGCTACATCATGGTCATGTTAAGGAATAACACCTGAATACAACAAGGAATTGGATCGATGACTAAAAATCTAAGAGTGGCTTAAAAACATACTCGTTCATTGTCTATACAAGGTCCTGCAGATGTGATAAATAATAATATTGCAATAATTGTCATAGAACATTTATTTTATAACCATGAATGAGTATTAATGATAGGTCATGCCCCCATCCAAACACATAACATGTCACCTACCATGTGCATTTATATGCATACATTGGAATCAATGAATCATGACTTACACATATATTTTTATCATAAATAGTTATTATGTAACATGAACTACTTTGTCTTCACGATTTTCTCATGAAGTGAAATACTAGGTTTAGTTTAATTGATAGGATATTTGTATTTATGTATGGAATGTATGTATTTTTCTATATCTAACTCGATGAAATATTTATTCACACCAATAGGTAGAAATATTGCATTGGAATTGAAAACAAATGTAAATTAACAAACCTTTAACTACGGGATAAGAAGAAACTCTTGTTTGAAAATATAGTCAGACTTGTTATCTTACATAGTTGAGAACATTAAGGATACAATATCTTTAGAGAATTGTAGATAGATATAGAGAATCCATAACTATATACCATGCATAAATCCAACTATAAAAGAAATATATCATATCATATTCTTCTCATAGAATCAACTCTTTATCACATTGAGATAATGTATCTAACTAGCCAGTTAATGCTCTCATCTACTATGATTATCCTCCAACCTTAAAACTTATACCATGGCCAGTGTATTACCAAATTTTCCATATGTAAGCATTGCTATTATATTCAGTACCCTAGTCTTTATAAATATATGCATACATCAATAAATTCCTTGGGAAAACCATGTGCTAACATTGGCATGACAAAGCCAACAAGGAAAAATGGCTTTATAGAAAATCATTTTCTTGTACCAATTCAATGTTTAAGTCCAAAAATTTCTTAGAAGAGAGGAATGACTCATAATAATTCTTTCCTAGTGGTCACCGTCGCTATCAATTCCATCTTGTAGAAGTCAACCATGAGACATTATGTCCTATACTAAAACTATGATTTTGTGGGTGAATATAGTGCCAAACCAAATTTGAATAAACCCTTTCTATTTCTCTCCCAAGAGGACTCATGGAGCTTGATACAAATATGTTTGGAACCTTCACACCCATGTGTATAATACCTTAGAAATTAACTAGTCCCTTGTAATAACATCTCAAGTAGTCATTTATCCCAAAGTACTAGAAGCTTAGGTAGATTCGAATTTTACAACCCAAAAATCATTACAACAAAATGAGTGATTCACGTCATATCTAGTGTATTTGTTATATAGTTTGGATGAGCAACCTAGATCTAAATATGGCGCTATTGTAAAAATTTTAAAACGTCATTTTTGGCATTTAATTTTGCATCATTTTCCATGCTATATTTTGCATGCTTTTTTACACGAGATTATGCATCATTATTTGCATCTGATTTTATGATAGTTTTTTCTTCTAGTTTTGTTGCTTTTTTTAATCTATTTTTCATGGTTTTTTGCGCCATCATTTGAAAAAATTTTCCACCATCTTTATCTTCCAATTGAGCATATTTTTTTGCATCCATTTTGTGTTAGGTTTTACATCTAGTCTTACACTAGTTTTTCCTTCTAATTTTGTACCTATTTTTGCACCAACTTTGTTTTCTATATTTACGCCATGTGTTGAATTTGATTTAGCACCAAAATTTTCATCCCTTTTTGCATCCTTTTTTGGACCATTTTTTACATCCACTTTTATGGTTGATTTGTCTCCCTTTTCTACATCCCAAGTTGCACCATATTTTGCATCATTTCCTGCATTCAATTTTGCATCATTTTTAACGCCATTTCTCGCATCAAATTTTATATCTTTTGAGAATCGAAATTTGCATCTATATTTGCATCCTATGTTTAGCCTTTTATTTTGTCCACCTTTGCATCCCATTTTATGTCTACTATTATATTCAATTTTGAACCTTTTTTTGCGTGCACTTTTACATTTGTTTTTTCACCAAGTTTTGCATCACCTTTTGCATCCATCATTGCATCTCAATTTTCATCCTATTTTGAGCTACTTTTATGCAAAAATTTTCATTATTTATTGTGTCTACTTATGTGTATAATGTTGCACCATTATTTACATCCCATTTTCTATCACTTTTTGGGTCTAAATTTACATCATTTTCACCCTCCAAATTTTCATATTTTTTCTACCTCATTTTGTCTCCACAATTTCATATGATTTTGCATCTAAGTTTGAGTCTGAATTTTCATCTGGTTATGAATCATTTTTTTCATCCAATATGGCATCCTTAGTTTCACCCTTTTTTAGCCCCATCATGCATCTTGTTTTATTTCTTTTATTTATTTATTTCCACCTTTTTGTCCCCAAGTTTGCATCCCAAAATTACAACGGTGTGTTAGTGTGAAATTTCTTGGTAGGTGTACCAAAAACACTTTAGCTAATTGACTATGTGACAAGTTACCCTAACAACACGTTGATGACTTCTCGCGATTTAGGTCTACAATAAAATGGAAAAACTATCATAAAGGTATAGACGATCAAGAATAGAAAATAACAGTGAAACATATCTGATGCAATAACCCAAATGGAAAGACTTTAAATGAATAAATCTTTTCTTAGATCTAAGAATTTTTTGATCCATAATGTAGATATCAGACTTTCAGATTAATCACATCGTCAGGATTTGGTCGACGTTTCAAACAACTAATGTGGTTCATCCTCAGGACAAGGTGAGAAATCAACAAATCTGAAGGAATAAATAGCATGAATGCATCATTTCCCAGAGTTAGTTATTGAAAGCTAGACATTGGTTAATTTGTTACTAAGGAAATAAAGATTTAATATTTAGTTAAAAACTAGTCATTATGAAATGATTAAATTTTATTTCGATATTATAAATAGATTATTTTAATATCAAATTTTATAATAATATTATTATCTAAAATAATTAATTTATAATAATATTATCTAAAATAATTAATTTTATAATATAATGTGGTAGGGTTTGACTTATTCAAGGCAAATTGATAATTATTTCAAACTAAATTATTATTAATTTTCTATAATAAGAATACTGTTTTTTAAATTGTTTAATATTTAGTTAGAAACTAGTTGTTATGTAATAATTAAAATATTTTATTTCAATATTATAAATTTATTATTTAATAATATCAATTTTTATAATCATGTTATCTAAAATTTAATTATAATATAATTTTTTAGGGTTTGACCTAGTGTGTGATGAATAATTCACATCAAACTATTTTGATTTAATTATAATTTAATATTATTAATTTCTATTAATAAGAATATAATCAAAATCTCCATGATTAGTTAGAGAAAAACTAATCTCCTTTAAATAGCAGGATGTCGAGATAATTTTAGAGGTTTACAAGATAAATATTAAAAATTCAAGATTAGTTAGGTCAACAAAAATGATCAGAAATTTACTCCTCATGTTAAACACATGAATTTAAAGAAAATTAATACATATAAAAATGGGGATAAAACCTGAAGACGAAAATGGAGAATTAGAATGAAACAAAAGGAGAAAGGGGAGGGAAGGGAGGAAGAGTTAGGGGGAGAGAGCTAGAGTCTAGCTTTTGCTTAATTTCCAAGCATCATCCCTATTAAGGTTTCTGGCATGCCTCTCAATTTCAATGGCTTCCCTGATTTTCCTGTGGTGGAAATGGTCAACCCTACTGATGACTTTGGATTCTTCAATTCAGACATGGTGTTTTGATTCTTCTACATATTTCGCAAGGGCTAATGTGCAGGAGCGGTTATGTCTAATGTTAGTTGCATGTTCATTGATTCTCTGCTTAATAGACCTTCCTGTTTCTCCAATGTACGGGATACAAAATCCTAACGATGTGATTGATCTGAAAGATTGATATCTAGAATAAATATTTTATTAAAAAAACTTGGTAAAGGAGATCTACCGATGGGTCTATAAGTCCCCCTTAATGGTATGGGTCCTTTAATGTCCTTGATGCTTCACAAAATGACCTTTTCTCTCAATATGTAAAAAAATCCAAACAAAATGTGGAGAACTCAAATGGGAGCTCAAAAAAAGATGATAATGGTGATGATTATTATGATCATGGTGAAGAATGAATGAAAAAACCGTCCTATTTATAACAAAGTATTGAGTTAATCTAAAAAATGGAGAGTAATAAAATAATATTAATGAAATCAAGATCTAACTACTTGGAATACTTTATTATATTTATTGGAAAGGGGAAATATATTTAAAATGGTTAAATATCTTTAATTAGAACTAATTAGAAAACAAAATGATTCATTAATTATTTCGCGAGAATTAAGAATGGTGTGAAATCAAAATAATTATTAAATAATGGTTTAATAGTCATTCTAATAACATAAATAAGAATTTTAAATAAATAGTGATTTAGTCAAATATTCCTAAGGGATTTAGTCAAATGTGACAAGGAATAATTTTTTAAATAGTGATTTAATAATTATTCCTAGAGAAAATTTAACAAATAATCATTTATCTAAGTATTCTCATGGGTTTTTAAATGTAAATCAGAAAATGATTAAATAAAGGTGGTTTACTAAGCGCACAGGGCTTTGGATTGACGTTGAATGGGTGTGCTGTTAAGGCACTCCTTGTGATAGGTCACTGGTTCAAATCCCCCATGGGTACTTAGGTTAGTCTTAACGTAGAAAAAAAAATAAAGGTGGTTTACTAAATTATTTTCTGTAGTGAAAGTGATTTTACTGTGGTAAAATTAAATCTACATGGTGTATTTCGTCCACCTAGTTAGAAATGGCTAGATGATCAGTTTTGGATAATAACATAGTGATTTATGGTGATGGAACTTACACCACTGTCACTATTGATGCATATATATGGCAACGTTCATTAATTGTCACCATTTCATATATATATAAAAATACTTTTGATGTTGGCCCTTAATGACCCTCACTATTGGTACAAATATATGGATGGATAGTGATCATCACCTTTCCTTACGAATATTAGGGCATGATTGAATTGAACCACGAATAACCTACTTGTAAAGAAGTTGCTCTTCCATTGAGCTAGCACACTTAGAAGAATTAAACATTGAAACTTTATAAATTCTAAATTCTAAAACTTTAATTAAATTATAAAAAAAACAAATCAAAAGGGAAACTATAAATACTGAACAAAAATTATAAATTTATACGCGATGCAAATTCCAATAGAATCCATTTAGAGTATTTCTTCTAGCACACCATACTCCACAAAAATAGCACTAGGATCTCATAAATTGTCAATAGAAAACTTATTATCTATGTATCAATTGAACACAATATATCTAAGTTGTAACCAACATCCTCACCACCCCTCCCCCCAACTATTGTAATCATAATTAAGCTTCTAATATAAGTTCACATCATTCTTATTCTTCATATTCCTCCAACCATTTCCCTAAAGGCTTCAGTGACTTCATAAAGGTTTTCCTGAAATTTCCAAAATCACATCAAATCTTATTTTCACCCTAACAAAACTCAAACTATAAGAATAATATTAGCTTTATGAAATACAAATTTTTTTTAATCAAGCATTTGAAGTGTCAGTTTAATAAATTTCAAAACTCTCGAAATCATACAATTAGATTTGTTTAATTACATTTCCTCGTAACAAAAAGGTAAAAAACAAAGAATAAAATAATGTTAGGTTGTTGATACCTATCCTTTGAGTTATTGTCTTTGCAAAACCATATCAAAATTGTATCTTCAGTAAGAAATTCCTCGTCATAGAGAGATTTCACAATTTTAGGAAACATCATGAGTATAACATCCTTGTAACATTGAATTTGAATCTTGTACATTATATCCATCTATATTTTTATAGTTGTTAAGAAATTATCAAGGCATTTTTCCCATCTATTAACCTAATAATTCAACAAAGTAGAGAAGCATTTTTGTAAAATATGTAAATCTGATAGAGTTTCCAAAAAACCGATGTATAAAAATTCTAATAATTGAACTGTTAAGACTCAAAATAAACTAACAAAAAGCTATTGAGTTCCAAATGCCAACCAAAAAACAAGAGATATTCTCATTTTACATGAGAAATGAAAAAATCCATATCATGTGGATAACCATCATTAGAAATATTGTACACGAAAGTTGATAAGTAAATTATTGTAACCGAGTGGGTTAGCTCAATATGTTTGAACCAACCATATCTAAGGTGGAGAGGTGATGGGTTAAAGTCCCGTTGGGCTACAAGTACAACATATACACCAACAACATTTACCATGGTTTACATACATAGGAATGAGAAGAAAAAGTACATGCTCGATGGAAATCCATGGATACAAACATTGCATGCATAACTAATACCCACATACTACATACAAACAATGTAATTGAAAGATAACAATTCCCTAAAACCAAAGGAGATAGCTCATGCCATTAAATGCAAGATCTGACTCCTAGGTTTGATCTTTGTAGAACCTTTGATGGAAAATGGAATTAACGTCCTATCTAGCACAAACATGAACAAATTATTGACTTATGAATTCCAAGCGAGACAAAATGAAAATACATTAATGAAAGAGTTTAAAAAATGTATCATATGTTAGAAAATCCACTATAACCATATTTATGGCCAAGCAAATACCTTCTAGAAATACTTTACTTTCGCTTAGTTTAAATATACTTAAATTAGAGTAAAAAACAATAAAAACAAACAAATTTATATGAATAACAATTACAATTAAAACATAAAGATAATTCATGATTGCATTATCTTCTGCTAGGCCAAAATAATAAGAACTCTATTTGTAGATGATTTTTTATAAACTTTATTAGCATATTTGTTCATTTTAATCTATTATTTCTATAGATCTTTATGAAGAAATTAATTTTTCACAAAAGGTACAAATACCTTCTAGAAACACTTTCATGGGAAAAACAGATATGCGGTGTTAGATTAAAATAAGTTAAATTAACTTATTTAAGTATAGTTAAACTAGAAATTGCACTAGATGTTGCAAAGGAAACGTCGTAAGGCATAAATTTAAGATTCCTTCAAACTATTTGCCATATCACCTAGATCTTGAGACAATTTTTTGAATTGTTTGTGGAATTGAAATTGAATTTTAAGCTAAGCTCTTATCACCTAGCTCTTGAGGTAATTTTTTGAACTTTTTTGTGGAATTGAAATTGACTTTTAAGCATAATTTTAAGATTCCTTCAAACTATTTTCCATATCACCTAGATCTTGAGATTTTTTTTTGAATTGTTTGTGGAATTGAAATTGACTTTTAAGGTAAGCTCTTATCACCTAGCTCTTGAGGTAATTTTTTGAACTTTTTTGTGGAATTGAAATTGACTTTTAAGCTAAGCTGTTGTCGCCAAATTGAAATTGACATATAATCTAAGCCATTAGTGGTTTTAATATGTTAGGTTTATTTTTACAAATAAATATTTCAACAATAATTTATATATTAGAAGATTCATCTAAATACCATAATAAATAAACATATACAAAATTCAAAATTGTCAAGGTAAGATTTTGTAATTTTTTATAGAATAGAATATTGTAAAAATTTGTAGTTTTTTTGGGTGGAACTTTGGAAGATTTAAAATTTTATTAGAAATTTAGAAAAATTTAATTTTTAAGTTGTTGAATTTAATTTTAAATATGATTTTAGTGGGTATAATGATTGATAATATGTATTTATTTGTTGATATGTAGTATGGATGACTAAGATCAATGTTGTTATCTTCTCAACCTAGGTCCAATACTATAACAGTTTAAACAAATATATTCTAGTAATAAATAACATCTTCAGCTTTAAAATAATTAGAGTAAAAGTTAAATATAAGTTCAAAAATATTCACCCTATCAAATTTGAGGTATATTATTGTAATAACTAACAACTTCAAAATAATTTCAGTAAAACAAAAATAAAACTTCAAAAATATTCACCCTAATCAAATCTGAGGTTAGGTTTGAAACCTATTGAACAATCCATGCACACCAGGTGATATTGGAAATCACTACAAGTAGCCAACCCTTGATTCAGTCCTTATTGATATCAGTTGTATCACCTGACATTATATGACATCCATGGCAATCTCCGTGAGGAGACCAAGACATTCGTATAACAAGACACTTGTAGAAGCTCACAATCACCGACCCACCTATGCAAACTACGACACCAAATACTTTGACCTAGCTTGGCAAACGTTTAATGCTAAATTTCTCCAATTTGAACTCATTCCACATAAATCCAAATTGACATTGTCGTATCATAACATGCAGGTAATAAATGCTCCCTAGAAAAATTAGAAACCTAATCATACCTCAACATGACGGCCATTATGAGGGTCATTGTAGGTATCCCATTGCCCAATGCGCTCGCCAAATTTTGAGTTTTGGTTGATTGTTATTTTGCAATATTTGTTTCAATCTTGGAATGAATTTTTTGACATTTAGTTCAACTTAACTTTTTTTTAATAATATTCTAGAACCAAATTCCAAAATCTGGAATCAAGATAATGGTCACCCTAAAATTGTTGATGCCAACAAATTTCGTTACAAAAAAAAATTTAACATCCCCTAATAAAGCAACAAGGAAAATCCTGCGAATGATGTAAAATGTAGACATGCCGGCCCATTCCTGCAAAAGGATAATAAAGGGAAATATCAAACTGCAATTCTAAGCCCATGATGATGTGATCAAACTTGAAAGTTTATTGAAAATACTAGATTTTTCAAGTACTACAATATTGTGAGGGCATACAACACGGTTCGTCGAAGAGAACCCCTTTGAAAACGTAAGAGTAGGTTTTGTAACCTACCTGAATGTCTTTCTATAACCCGCCTGTGGCTCACTTAAGCTCTTCGCGAAAGACCTGCACATAGTGAATCATGATCTCATTGTTGATTCGTGAAAACTTGGATGTCGACAGATGTGTACCTAGTAACTTACTGCTGCAAGTGGTTGTCATGGCTTTAGACGGGTCATCCTTGAGATTTAACCGAACATGAATGACAAAGACGCATACCATAATGCACATCAGGATGATCCCCATGGCCATCTCTACAACAATTATCGAAGTCCGGATTGAGGAAAGCTTCTTGGCTGGGACCATTGATGAATCTACCTTACAAGCCTTGAAACAGGGCTTGGATCCACCACAGATGCATTTCCGATTAGCGGCAGGACTACAAGCCAAAAATTGATACATTATGGCCAGGCACTCATGATTAGACCACACAGACCTTTAAGGACCTCTGATAAATACTCTTGTACGCTCGAATACGATGATGAATAGTCCCGTAGAGAATTCTAACTAACTAATAAGTTTCGTAGATAACTTATATCATTTTTCAATCTGATGATCAAGACTATCTCTATCGTCTAACACTTAATTCAAAGGCATACAAAGAAATAGGTTGCAGGGGAGGGATTTAAAAATTCTTTTTAAGGGGAATTCTTTAAGGCATAATTAAAATATATGTTAAGAGAGTGGTGGAAAATTGAGTCTACCTAGAGAAATGTGAGACAAATATCACTGACTAACTGAACTTGAAGTACTTCAACAAATACATGGTTTTGAATTAATCTTTCCAACTTCAAATGAATGTGTATATATGGTTTTATTATATTAAATAATTAGATAAATATTGTTTACGTAGTGGTTAAATTAAGTTTAATATTAAATAATTGAATGTGTTGGATTTAAAAACTATTCTATAATGATATTCCACATTACACATTCATCAAGACTAGGTCATGATATATGTACTAGATTATAATTCAAATCAAAGTAATAAGGATCTCCTTTCAAAATCTATTTTATGGTTATGATATATTTAATTTTGTTGTTTATCTATTCTATAAAATGACTATTCTTTGCTTGGATAAGTTATTTCACCTATTGGTTAGAATGCTATTATTAGAGATAATGATTATCAATTAACTCTTTATGTGGTGGTTTTGGTATGGTGATCAATGGTCTATAATATTGATTTTTTTCCAAGGGTTTGTTTTATGATGGAAATTGATCAGGTTAGGTATATTAATTAAATCCATAGACAATCATTGATGGTTCGGTATAATGCAGGTGAAACATTTCCCATCAAGTGGATTGAAAATGCTAGCACCTGGATAACAATGAACCTATTATTGGACATCGATTTGTATCTAGGCCTCAAATTAATAAAAAAAATGGTTTCATCATGGGATATCATCATGAAGTTGGTATGGTTTTGGAAGTTTTATTTTTGTGTTAACCTAACACTATGTGGAGCATCATTAGTTTAGAAAAAAAACTTATTTTTTAGTCAATATGCCAATGTTCTCAATGTGCAATATTTCATGATTACCATGACAACTATGATGTCAGCTCAGTATAATTGCTAGTTGTGTTTTTTGGCTAGATGAGTAAAGTAGGGAAGCATCCTTGACTAGCCTAGAAAGTGAGGAAATGGATTTAGTGAAATATTTAAAACTTAATTGTATTGTATATAGTCAATCTTGAAGTTGTAAGAGTTGTTGATTTTCATGTTAAAATCATAATAGAAGGATATGTCACTCAATTTGCAACTAAATGTAGACATTATTTTTCACAAGTAGAGGAGGATTTGAAGAAGGGAGCTTTTGGAAGGGTGGTAAAATAAATTGTAACCTACATGGAGATGGTTTTGGTAAAACAAGACTATATTCTTTTTAAGCAACAATCATGGTAGCATAAGAACTTGTGCTCGGTAGTAATCTATGGTGAATCCAAAAGAATTAATAGTTAAATTCAAATGGTACTATGGAGGATGCATAAGATCAAGGGAGAGAAGAGAAATATAAGAATTGAGGTGTAATATTTGAAAAGTAGTGGAAGGACAAGGTATGGGAGATTATTTTAGAAATATGGAGTTGTGAGTGGAGTCAATGAAGTGAAGGGAAGGACTAAAGCATTAATGAACAAGTTGAATATATGGAAAAGGGGATCGAAATCTAGCCAATGGTTGAGCGAATTTTTCTTGGAAGTTGAAAGAAGGTTGTGGAGGAAGTGTTAGAGGAACGACAATAGGAACATGAATGTGATATATATCATTTATATTATACATATTTCATCAATACACTACCTCTAAAAATTTATTGATTAGTCAATAAAAGAAGCCATGGGCATGGTTAGGTATATATTTTAATTGTCTTCGTTGTTTTGCTCCTATTCAATAAAAGGGAACAAAATTGATAAACCTAAGAAAAATAACATAATAGATGGAAAGTACTATTATTATAACTTCACTAAAATATCATAATAATATTATAATATTACTTATTATATATTAATTCCCTAATATTATTATAATATTACTTATTATTTATTAATTCCATTCTATTACTAATAGTTTATTATTTGGTAATTACTTCCTAAATATAGGTTGCTTAACTTTTACTTAAACACGTGATATATATTATAATATAGTTTTTAATATTTATTTAATTTAAAGAATTTGAATAGTCAAATCTATTTGTTTCTGGGTCTATTATAACTATTTGTCGAGTCTAGTCGATTATGATCGTTTCCTTTGTCAAACCTAGCCGTTGGAAGTTCTGCTCTCCCTATTTAGTATGTAGCGATGACCTGACTCTTCAACTTGTCCTCACGATGAACCACACTGGTTGGTTCGAAACGCGTCAACAAATATTTGTTCATGTGATTTACGTCGAAATATTTTTCTCATAAACTTGATATGGATCACAAAAGCCTCAATTCAACAGGTAAATAATTTTCATCATCAAATTCATCTAGTAAACACTGGCCCCCTTGTCCATTGAACTATATCACAAGAACAAGGACAATAATTTCTACTACTTTGCCAAACTTAATATATTTATAACAACAATATTTATCACCACCTTCTTTCATTTCACTTCCACTAGTATAAACTCTATTCTAACATTATGTCCAAACATCTTGTATTTTGTTTCCAAAACCATTTGAATAATAAAAATTAAACACTAAATTTTATATCAATTATTACTTATAAAAAATAAACTTAAATAATAATAAATGATTTAGTATTATAAATGATGTATTCATTCATGAATTTACCATATATATTTATGATTTTAACCTATTTAAACAAATAATTATTAAGAGTAGTTAAGATATTTATTATTATTTTCTTAAAAAAAATATTTAAAATTAAAAATATTTAATATTCAAAATTAATGAAATAAATATTTATATTCAATTTTTACTTTAAAGTATTTATTTAATTTTGAAAAATGCCTCTTGTAAGATTAATGAGAGTGAATGATGAATCAATGAAAAACAATGAACAAGTTCGCCAATCTTAACTACATGCATTATTGAGTTGAAAAATTTCTCATTTTATATTTGATGAAAGAAATATATATATATATATATATATATATATATATATATATATATAAAATCAAATCTTGGTTCTTTTATACCAAACTTTTATAATATTGGCATTTATAAAGCTTATTTCCCAACTAATAATCATGGTCAGTATATAATTACATGCCCATGGTGATGGAAGCAAATCAAATTTACATCAATTTTGTCCCACATTATTCCCATCTAAAGCACATGTATATTTATGTATAATATACAATTTGACAACTTTATTAAATCCATCATTTTAACCAAAAGTCATAAATAACAATTACAATGACGTGTTATTCGTTAAGCTAACAATTACAATGACATGTGTTATTCGTTAAGCTTTCCATGGGATTTTAATATTTATAATACAAAGTGAAATTGCTAAACATAATTTTTACAAATGTTTGGGCATATTTAGTCTTCCACTAATATCCATCTATATATAATATTTTCTCCCAATATGAACCCATGTACAAAGATGTTTAGGAATTATTATAATTGTGAGAAAAATGAGACTTTGAAAAATCGAGCCCTTTTAAACAGCGTCATCGGATGGTTTACATAGCTTGGATATTTGTTGTTTTTTTTATGTCTTTAATGGGATGCAATTCGCTTATACAAATGTTTTATACTTCAATCACAAATCCACGGCTCTGGCCGAGTCAGAACTGCCATATGTTGTCAAGCTCACTTTGTGTTGTACGATTATCATATATAGTTAAACTTAAGATATTGAAATTATTTAAAATATTAAAAATGCCAGATGGTTTGGTTTATATTTGAAAACTTCTAACGGATTTGACTTATATCTTAATATTATTAGTTAAAAATAATAAAATTAAATTAAAAACTTTTGGAATTGGTAATTTCCCTTGTGCGCAGGCCAGCAGTTAAGGCGTGCGGCAAACCACCCAGCTGCTAACCAGAAACCGGCTGCCTGAAACTTATCGGACCAGCTCTCCGGCGATGGAACATTCCGACGAGGGGCTCAGACGCGATATGGTGCAGCCACGTGGATTGCCATGATGTCAGCACTGACACTTTTCGGAAGGTCACATTCAGTCAAAACAGGCCTTCCGATATTGATTTCCTCCGTCCGATCTGCTCGTGCATTCTCCGCCGTTGATCGCTCCAAGGTGCATACGGTCAACATTAAAACATTGCGTGATTAAAGTTCGGTCAACTCACCCCGCACGATATGCGTCCGATCAAGGTGCATGTCCTCCCCCGTTCGATTGCCAAGAAAGGTCTCCGCCGGTTAAGTTCATCAAAGTACATACGGGCCTGTTGAAAGTTAATGCAGCGTGGAGTAAAAAAAATTACTGGCCATACCTTATGTTAAAGCCCTGACATTTTGTTGGTAATGTTTTTAATGTTTCTTTACGGGGCGTAAATTTTTTTTTATATACGGGAGCATGGGGTATGTAAGATTCATTTTTTAATTCCGAATGAATCGTATGCTATATGTTTTTAATATGAGTGTTGACTTCAACATTTTTATAGCACACGGGGAAGAGAAAAACATGGGTTTGTTGCAGCCAATAAAAACAGAGGGAAATATAATGTGAAAAATATATACACCTTGTAATAAAATGTGTGAAGTGTGAGTTGCACACGGAGAGGAGGAAAACCTGTATTCGTAGCAGCGAATGAAAACCAGAGAACACACAGGAGTGTGTGTGAATATTTTTGGGTTGTAATGTAATGTCATTTTTTTTGGAATGAAATGTAGTAGGGTAAAAACCATTTTGTCTTGGTAATGTAAGAAGAAAAGGAATGCATAGCAGTGCAGGAGGAGGAGAAGTAAATGAAGAAAACCAAGGGTAGCTTGTTTCAAATCCATGAGTTGTTTCACACAGGTGAAAAGGTAAATGTGTAAATCCCTGTAAGTTTTGTTTTCACACAGCAGTGAATGTAAATGAAATATTTACACAGTGGTGTAAAGTTTCATAGGAGGCAAAGTAAGTTTTGTGAAAATGTTTTGGTGAATCCCTCTGAGTGAAAGAGGATGAATATGTCTCAGTAAATTCTCAGGTGAAAACAGAGTTTTGGTTGAATGTTGTTTTTGGTAAATCCCTCTCAGCAAAGAGGATGAATATGTATTAGTGTTTTTATTTTAATGAATGGAAATCTTTTATGGTGGTGCAATACTCTGTTCTCAGCTATTTTTTTTAAAAGGGTCCTATGTGCAAAAAGATCCTGGAGCAAAGGAAACAGAGCATTGGCTCTGTGGTGTTTGTTTGTTTGGTTTTGGTATTTTCCCATTGCAAACAAAAATACCCAACAGTGGTATCAGAGCTAGTCCAGGCTCTTTGATGGTGACAGAGTAGGCTTAGGCTCCTTGAAGTGTCAAAGAAGCTGAAGGAAAGACCCTTGTTGCAGCAGCAGTAAAGCTTCTCCAGCTGTGTGAAGTTTCAGCCAAAGGAATTCAGGTATTTCTCAAAGTTCTTTGATTTGCTGTTAAAAAAAACAATCAGTTATTTTAAAAACATAGTCAGGGATTTGAATATTATTAATTAAAAAATAATAAAATTTTAAAAACATAGTCAGGGATTTTAATATTATTATTAAAAATAATAAAATTAAATTAAAAACTATGTACATTACAAAAAAAGCCTTCCATATATGTGTTTGGTCGTGTCCTTGTTAAAGAGTAGGACTGCGGAATCAGAAATTATAACGTTTTACTTTCACGGATAACCGACTTCAAACGCAGGATTATCGCAGTTATAAAATTTCATGGTAAGGAATAAAGTCAGCATTTATGTACGATTTTACAACTATGATATTTTTTGGGAAATAATTCCATTTCTATTGTAAAGGATAGCCAAATATAATGCGCGTCGTTTTTTTTCTTTTAGTCATCACGGCACGCATTATATCCGACTATCGCCCCCATATTCGAGCGCATTAACTTTGTAATAGAAATAAAAATAAAAGTTTCCTATAAAAAACTTAGATCTTTTGGGCGTTCCTATTTGTTGTACATAAACTTATGAAACTTTTATGCATCAAATGCCTACTAATTTTTCCATATAAATGATTTTAGAAATCCTTGCGTAAATTTCTATGAAGGTACAAAGCAAAAACATCTCTATAACAGATATTTAACAGAAATCTACGTACACTCATATTTAACACAAATCTACGTAGACTAATTTGGCAATACATGTCAGGTAAATTAATTATTGTCGGTCAATAAACGGAAGGTGGCCGAACCTTTCAGGGTTAGTATATAATTAGGGTTTAATATATGGGGTTTTTAGTATGGGTTTTAATATTAAGGTTTATAATTTTTGGTTCAATATTAGGATTTATAACATTAGGTTTATAATATATGTTTTTTAATATATAGGGTTTATAATATTAGGTTTATATTAGGATTTCATATATAGAGTTATATTGGGTTTATAATATTGTAATGCGATAAACATTATAATGCGGCAAACATTATTGCAATGTTACATTATCACATTGTAATAGAAATTTACTAAACATTGCAATGTGATTAACATTGTTACAATGTTATATTACATTGCAATTTTTCAACATGAGAGTGTGACATTACAAAATTAATTAACCACATTTAGTAATGTGGTTAACTATGTTTCACAATGCTTGACTATGTTTGACACTCAACACTCTTTAACTTTGGTCAAACATTATCAACTATTAATATTATTGACTAATATTAATAATCAAACATAGTCAACCATATTAGTCAAACATAGTCAAGCAAAGTTAAACTTTATAATGCATATTTAAATAGTTGACCGTGATCAAACTTGGCCAACCCTATGTCTACCATATTTAAGAAAAGTAAAAAGCCACTCATAGTTATTTTGAATCAACATAACTTGGCCATATTGGGTTTATAGTATTTGGGTCTATAATATTGGATTTTTAATGTTAGGCTTAATATTAGGGTTTATAATATTATGGTTTATACTAGGGTTTAATATATAGGGTTTATATATATTATGGTTTATAATATAGGATTTTATATTAAAGTTTAATATATAGGATTTATAATATTTGGTTTAGTATTATGGTTTGATAATGGGTTTATAATATTAACCATAATATTATGATTTATAATATTGGCTTTAATATCTACGTTTATAATATTGGATCTAATATTAGGGTTTAATATTGTGATATTGGAATGGTACAAAAATCTACGCATTGCTGCATTGTGACAAAAATGATCACAATGTGACAATAATTGTTGTAATGTTACATGACATTGTAATTTATTCAATGTCATATTGAGAGATTACAAAACTAGTGTTTAATATTAGGGTACATAATATTCAGTTCAGTATCATGTTTAATATTGTGATATTGGAATGGTAAATAAATCTATCCAATGTCGCACTGTGACAAACATTAACACAATGTGATAATTACCGTTGCAATGTTACATTTGTTAGCATTATTGCAAGTTTTGTTATTGGCATTGATGTCAACCTATTGATGGTAGCCTTCGTGATCTTGATGGTTTATGGTCAGAATTAAGACCTACTAGGTAGGAGTTACCAATAACTTGATACAGAGATGTTTGGAAAAATAAGCTTTGCGAGAGTGTCTTAATGATGTCTGGAGAAATTACAAGAGTTTTGACCAAGTTTGGAGATGCATGTAAATGAAGTTCTGGAAAAAAATCCTGGTAACATGACTAAAGAAGGCGCTATTCAGGGAAAATTTTAGGGGCTAAATTTCACAAATGGGATGATTTTCCATGTTTTTTCCAAAAAAAAATCTCATTTCCACTTTTACAAAGACTGAATCACCCAAATTTTATTGGATAAATTTATTTTACCATAAAAATCACAAGAAAAATATAGACTATATAAAACAATTAGAACTTTAAATATTTTTACAAAAATGTCACCAAACATTTTATATTTTTTATATTAGGGAGTGATAAGGTTCGCCAAAGTTTCTACACTTTAAGATAAATTTCCATCATCAAAATTTTTCCCTCGAGATATATCGCTTTATACTACATATTGTGGTGTTGTGAACTACATTATAATGCACTTCAAAAGCTTCAGGGGTTCATTACACTCTTCAGGAAAATAATTTATCGAATCCATGCATGAATCAAGGGAAATTTCTCATGCTTTGGCAAAAATCGAAACTTTTTTCATAATGTATGGTTTATGTGGTCCTCTAGAGAATAATTGGTTGAAATTGAAATTTGAATGCATTAATGCTTGGGTTAACGACTTGATGGATCAATGGAACACATTCATTATTTAGACATCAGGTGATTATTAGTTGGAGTTAGTTGGATCATTGAGTGTTATGGTTTATTTACCAATGAAATGCACTCAAGCAAGTTAAAGAGTTTGTATGGCAAGAACTGAAGGCTGTGAGCACTGTATCAAAGTGTGTCTGCATGGAATAAAAAGAGGCATGCACATAATCTATTCTAAAAAGTGATTCAGTATGCATAGGTTATAACATAATTCATGGAGAATAAATAATGGCTTCCTATAGTGTTGACACAGAGATAGATCTCCTATTAAGAAATGCCAGGGAATTGGGGGCCATGTGATGGATTGAGAATTCAATTATATTAAAGTTGTGAAATCATTAAAATGAATAATACATGGGCTTGATCAAGATATCTATGTGTTTCGTGTGGCTAGATGATTTTTTGTTCGAAGTCGTGCACATATGTTAGTTTGAGTAGGTTGATTAGTTAGTATAGAATTTATATTAGCATATACTTGGATAAATAAACATTTGTGTGAATGATGAATGTGATGAAGTGAATATGAAAAGGTGTGTGTGACATGGAGTAGTCGTGAGGCAGAGAAAAAATATGTGCATAAACCATGCAATGTGTAGATCAATTTGAGGTTAGATATGATGTATGGATGTAATGTAAACTAATGGGAAGGGTTATGGCTTAATGTATAAAACACAATGTGTTTAAAAGGTTTCCAATATATTGGTGTTGATGGATAGAAGTGTTGAAATAGGTTATCCTTGTGAAAAGAAGCAAAAAGAGAATTTTATAGCTTTTCTAAGTTGCACCTATGAATATGGTATTTGATTGCCAAATTTTTTTGCACATAGCTTGATCAAATTTCAAGCTGAAAACTAGGTATTACATTTCTAATTATCTTGAGCTCAGATGTTTTGATATGTTTCTGGTTTTTTACTAATTGTGTATTCATGGGTGATCTTATGATGAGCAATGGGAAAATGTGTGTATTTAGCTTGTGCTGATAACGTGGTCCTATAGTGTGTATTAGTTTAAATGAGGATATTGTATGTTCTTTTAGCATTTGAAACAAAATTTCTATAGTTTAGAGTTGTTTTTTATGAGAAGAATGTGTGGTTTGGTTTGTATATGTTGGATGCACTAATGTTTGAGAGAGATTTTATTGTTTTCTAGTGAGATGATTCTAAGTTAGATAAGGTTATTGTCCTATGGGTAGATGTTAAATTCTATCTTTGTAGAGATTGTCTAATGAAAGGGCCCAATATGAAAATGTATGAAAGAAAATCCCATTAATTTTGTGGAGGTTGTTGCCTCGAGCAACTGGTCACTCCCTGAGACACAGGTAGTGGCTCAATTTTGGTGTTGGCCAGCTAAATTTTCATAGAATTTATATTAACATATACTTGGAGCAATGCACATTTGTGCAAATGATGAATGTGATTAAATGAATACAAAAAGGTGTGTGTGTGTCATGGATCAGTCATGAGGAAGAGCGAAAAGTTGTGTACAAACCATGCAATGTGTGGATCGATTTGATGTTACATATGATGTATGATTGTAATGTAAATAATGGGCATACTTATGGATTAATCTCTATGAGAAAATGTGTTTGAAAAGTTTCCAGTACATGGGTGTTGATTGATCGAAATGTTGGAGGAGAGTATCCTTAATAAAAATAAGCAAAATGAGAATTTTATAACTATTTTATGTCACACCTACCAGTATGGAGTTTGATTGATAGAGTTTTGTGCACATAACGCAATCAAAATTTTGAGCTGAAAACTAGGGATTATGTTGCTAATCATCTTTGAGTGAAATGTTTTGATATGTTGTCAGTTTTTTATTGAGATTTTGTATTCCGGGTTGATCCTATGATGAGTAGTGGGTGATTGTATATATATAGGTTATGCTAATAATGTGGTCCTATGGTTTGTATCATTTTAAATTAGTATATTATATTTTCTAACAATTTTATGATGTCAACATATGTCAAGATCTAGCACAAACAACCTGCTTTTCTAAGATTATTTACAAGATGCTCTAGTTAATCAAGGTATTATAAACCTCAAAAATATAGACTTACATTACTAGTACGATTTCCATCTAGGCACATGAATAGGAGAAAATTTTGGTCTGTGTAATCCTTATTTGACATAATGCAAAGTGCATAGTTTAAAAACAAAAGTTACTATAATAACCCAAGCTAATTGACAGAATTGGAACATGTTAAATAAATTTCTTTTAAATAAAAATAAAAATAAAATAAAATAAATAAATAATTGGCGTAGAGCACATATTTTTGGCCCTATGTAACTCTCAACCAAGGTAATTACTCATGGATTTCTTCAAGAACAAGTATGGAATTTGGATCTTCTTCATTGATACTTTGAGAGCTCATGTGAGCTTTCAAAGGAATATTTTAGGTGATATCCTCAATCTAGCTTCCATGCGATTCACTCTCACCCTATTTGAGAACCCAATTTTTGTGGTATCGATTATCACCCTAGATGGTCAATTTTTCTCTGTAGTGGGGGTCTTTCGGTCAATAATATCTTGGGTTCATTTTGGGGTAGTTTTTGTGGAGGAACAAATAGACTACAACAAACCACTCATTCTATACCGACTTCATGCCTCCTCACAAATTGAACATGGACCTTGAGCTGAGGAATAATTAATTGCAACAACGACCCTAAATTATATTCATGCATCATTTTACGACTCTATGGGGTTCATGGAACACTATGGAGTTGTGATTCACTAACTCAATGCCATAAGGAGTCCAATCCACCATTTGGAGAAACTTGAGAGGCACCACAAAGAGCATTGTTTCGAATGTTGCATCACTAGCCTAGCCATAATGGGCATACTACTTAAGGTTCATGTTGTTTAGTGAAATAAAGGGGTAAAGAATAGTGCAACAAGACCACACGTTGAAGTTAGAAGGATGTCGCATCATCCCATATCCTTAGAGGAGCTTGAGATCTAAATCCCTTGCGTGCGCAATCAACTTTCCATTCAGCCTATTTTAGTTAGTTACTAGGAAATTCCAATATTTCAGGAAGTAAAGAGATACAGTGAGCACATGGTCTCATAGATCTTCACAATTATGGACAACTGAGGTAGGGCCGAGAGGCCATTAACTTCTTCTAGGCCAACAATGGGCCACCCTTCTGCACATCCATCGAGCAATCTGTTGCCTACAATTAATAAAGACCCAAGGTCAGAGAGCCAGTAAGCTCATCTCTTGAATTCCCATTATGTCACCAAGTTTGAGATCCTTTGTGTGCAATATTGGTGGGATATATCCATCTAAATCACAGCAAATCGGTGGAAGCAGTAGAAGTCAAAAGATGGTGGAATTGTTGTAAACAACCCTCTTTTGATGCCTTGGGATTAGAATATATATATATATATATATATTATATATATATATATATATATATATAATATATATATATATATATATTATATATATATATATATATATATATATATATATATATATATATATATATAATATATATATATTATATTATATATATCATATATATAATATATATATATATATATATATATATATATATATATTATATATATATATCTTATTTTTTAGTTGTATTCCATATTGTGGTTGAGTATGGTTATTGACATAAAAATATATTCATCCTATAGTGCTTTGGAGAATCTTTTTATATAGTATGTTATAGTGGTATCACAACGACAATCTTGGCCAATTATGGGATGCTAAGAAAGGTAAAACAAAAAGGGATTGTTATTAATTGGAAATGGAGAAAATCAAGAAGTCAAGGAGGAAAAAACAAAGTGATCAATGCTAAGGGCCAGGGAGGGCCGGAAGGGTTAGATGAACCAATGGGTGATCATGAAAGTACCAAGCTTGAATATGCATTACAAAATATTTCCACCAATCAAGACAAAATTATGGAACTTCTCAAATTGTAAATCAAGCAACCTAAATTGAAAATAAGTAACTGGGAAGGTGTTTCTCATTCAATAAGGGATGGTCCATCACATGAGCATGACAAAATTTGGAGCTTCCCATTTAGTAGACTAACTATGGCTCCATTCTTGGATGATTCCTCCAGAGAGAAAGACTCTCCTTCACCAATTATGGAGACAGATATAGCTTGGATTAAGGAATATGATGTGTTTCCCCCCAATGTGATAGAAAATTTAACCATCAATGAATATTATTTCATGAGGAGAAAACATAAAAGGAAGGAAATAGTATGTGAGGGCCCTCAATCAAACCTAGATCTGAAAAATATTGTTGGGAAAGTAACTCTTCCTTACTTTGATGGATCAAAAAAGTGTTCTGCAAGATCGTGGGTGCATAATTTGGATACATATTTCCATCTTAAGTCCAGGCGTGAGAGGGATGCCAATAAATATGCCACGCTACATCTTGATGGAGAAGCACACAAATGGAGGTGACATGGGATGATCACTCTAGGACATGCCAATGATGATCATTTGGGAAAACAATAACCATGGTTGATGGGCCACTTATCCCAAGATGAATGTTGGGAAAAATCCTAGTGATGGGGATAACTTGTGATTGCTTAATGGCTAAGGAAATTGGTAAAGGTAATGGATAAGACTTGGAAAGGAAAAATGGAAATTTGGCACATTATTTATGAAGATAATGGAAATTAGGAGAAAAAGGAGGTGAAAGGTCACAGGTTCCATGTGAGGAGGAAAATCAAGGAAAATAATGTAAAATGAAGAAAATACAGGCCTCATTCATTAAAATGTTTCCAAGGATCATTTGGTAACCTTTTGCCAGTTCAGTTTTGGAGCTCTCTCACTATTCTCTCTCTCCCTCATACTCTTGAAGACTTAGAGTTTTCGTGCATAACTCTTGGAGGGTATGCCATACTTAGATTCTTAGAGAAAGAAATAAAAGGAAGAGAAGAAAAGTGTAGGAGGACATCATGATAAAAAACTAGACAAAAAATCTTGCACGTACCGAGTTGCATGTATGCTTTCCTCAGTAGTTTTGGAATGCATGGCATATGCTTGTGGACATTTTGTCATGATTTGTCACTGGCATGGAAGATTGCTTGGATTGAAAGTGGATTTTTTGGTGTTCCCATTTCCTAGATATCCATGGAGTTTATGGATTTATTTCCTTGTTTTGTTTTGGTTGGTTCTCATATTTCCTTAGCTTGGGTTGAGTTATTAGTTCCTAGAAGTGTTATTTCTAGTTTTGGAAGCCTTGGTTGGACAAACGATCTGAAAGCACTTAGTGGGTTGAGTTACTAGTCCTGGAAGCCTTGGATGCAACAAATTATTTGGAAGCCCTCAAAGGCATGGATGGAAGGTTATTTCTACCTATATTTTTATGAGTATTATATTGGATTATATGTGGTTTATGTGGCTATGATTTTATGATTATTTCTACTACTATTATGATGTATTTATGTGTTTTATGATAGAATTTATGTATGGATGTCATCACGTTTTTGCTTGTAAATGAATGATGTTAGGCCCCTATACTGATAGTGTAACCCCTTATTTTTATTAGTACAACCCCCGTATTATATTGATGTACCCATGTAGTGCCCATATTGTTACTATTGTGCCGCATAGAAGCCCACTATTGTTATATTATGCCCTTACATTATTATTGTTATGTGGGCTCTGATTATACTATGACCCCTTAGACTCCAATATATAGAAAGGGGGTATTTTCATTTGTATCATCCAAGAATTGTTCAATTGTGTAATGTAAAGGAGGTTGCCCCATCGAAGAGGCTGAATTTTAAGGTGTTTAACAGTCTTTTCTATCTTTTTGTGAGTTGGTTTCATAACATATGGTATCAGAGCTTTGGATTCTAGGGATTTATTGCTCCAAATAGGTCATCATGTCATTTTCGTTATAACGTTTCTTCTACGACGTTTCAGAAGCAAAAAAAAAAACCATTTGAGATGAAATCACATTGAACCTCGGGTCTGAATTTCAGAGTTTTTTGCACTATATTTGTGGAGTTATGATTTGAGGAAGATGGTCTTTTTGCAGACTCCCGAATTACATTCAAAACAAGTGACCTAAGGAAAATCATCATAACTTTCTCTCTGAGCATAGGATTGAAAGTTCGTAAGAAGGTACAAAAAGAGGACAGACTGTAGTTTCTTGTATATATTTTTCAGAGCCAATGGTCAAAACAGTGGCACATGGCCCGTTTTACAAGTTCGCTCTATTGAACTCATCTATGATCAGGTCACTATGGGATATTTTGTATAACTCTTCCTTGGAGAATCCAATTTGGATCAGACTAGTGGCATTAGAAAGAGGACGCACAGGGATACTCCAAGTTGAAATTTCAGAACTAGAAGAACTAAAATTACAGAGTTATAGTCATTCCAAGATCAAGCTCCTAAAATAAAGAAAAGGTGATATGAGGAAGTTTGATGGCAAGGATCTGATAAATTGGATACTTCAGATGGAGCAATATTTTGATCTACATGGTGTACCACTATTACAAAAGGTATGTATTACATCTTCATATTTAGAACCAGATCAATTTTTATGGTATAAAGGGCTTTGTTATTCTAAACAACTTGTTACATGGTCAATTTTCATGGAGGAAATGATAGCACATTATGAGGATACAAAGAGCAACACCTTCTTTAGAGAAACACCACAGCAATTGGAAAGAGTAAAAGGGCTTTCTTACATAGTGGAAAGTAAAATTATGGAAACATGGAATTCTTCCCTTCACAACTATAAAGATGGAAGTGTTGTTTCTCCTAGCCTTCCACAACCTACAATGGTTACACCACAACAATTGGAAGAAAAAAGAGAAAAAGGCCTTTGTTACAATTGTGATAGCAAATGCACTAAAGGTCGTCAGTGTGCTGAGAAGAAATTATTTTACATAGAGTATGAAGAGGAGGAAGAGAAGGATCAAGAAACATTAAAATAAGAGGATATACGCTAGGACCCAACCCAAAAGAAAGAAGAAATGAATCAGACCATATCTTATAAAGCATTGTCAAGAATTACTACTCCTCAAACTCTTAATATAGAAGGAAATATCAAGAAGAAAAAGGTGCAAGAAATGAAATATCACATCGATAAAGAAGAAATGAATCCAACCATATCTTGTAATTCAGTGGTCGGAATTACCACTCCTCAAACTATCAAGATAGAAGGAAATATCAAGAATAAAAATGCTCAAGAAGTAAAAGATCACATCAAGTGTCAAGAAATGAATATGACCATATCTTGTAAAGGATTGGAAGAAATTACCACTCCTCAAACTCTAAAGATAGAAGGCATATCAAGAAGAAAAACCTTCAAGCAGTGAAAGATCACATCGACCATCAACAACAAGTTTTCTAACTTTTAAAGGATAAAGCCACATTGGTGCAAAATCGAATGAAACAATAGCTAGATCAACATCGTAGTGAAAAATCTTTTGATGTAGGTGATTGGGTATTTTTACTGCTACGTCTCAAGTAAGCTATTTATGAGAAGGAAATGTTGGCAATACTACATGCACTAAGAAATGGCGACCTTACAGAATGGGAAGACACTTCAAGGTAAAAATGGATTATAATAGCCTTAAATACTTTTTAGAAAAACTATTATCTTTAGAAGAACAGAAAAAATGTGTCACAATTATGATGGGTTATGACTTTAACATCATCCATAGAAAACGTAAGCAAAATTTTGTTGCAGATGCACTCTCAAGAAAGGATGAGGATGTGGAAGAATTGTTTTGTGCTATTCCTATTATCCAACCAGATTGGATAAACAAAGCAAGGGATGAATGGAATAAGGACGAAGAAGTATGGCCACTTATTCAAAAGCTGCAAAAGATCCCAATTCAAACAATATTGCCAAAAATTTGAAGAGGATGGAAAAATAATATTGGAACCTCGAGAAGTCACATAAACAAGAACCTGACAGCTACAAAATTGATCAATTTCAGAGTATCTCATTAAGTAGAAGAACTTACCCACTAAATATTTCAGACGAGAGGACAAGAATTTTTTACAGAAGCATCAAGAACGAATCAAGCGTTGAGGACAACACTTTTTGAAGGAGAGGGGCATGTTAAGCCCCTATACTACTAGGGTAACCCCTTATTGTTTTTAGTAAAACCCCCTTATTATATTGATGTACCGATGTAGTACCCATATTGTTACTATTGTGCCCCATAGAAGCCCACTATTGTTATTATTATGCCCTTACATTATTATTGTTATGTTGGCTCTGATTATATTATGACCCCTTAGACTCCTATATATAGAAAGGAGGTCTTTTCATTTGTATCATCCAAGAATTATTCATTTGTGTAATGTAAAGGAGGTTCCCCCCTATAAGACACTTATTTCTAAGGCGTTGATCTATCTTTTCTATCTTTTTTTGAGTTGGTTTCATAACATTATGTTAGCCCCCTATACTACTACAGTAACCCCTTATTGTTATTAGTGCAACCCCCTTATTATATTAATGTACCCATGTAGTGCCCATATTGTTACTATTGTGCCCCATAGAAGCCCATTATTTTTATTATTGTGCCCTTACATTATTATTGTTATGTTGGCTCTGATTATATTATGACCCCTTAGACTCCTATATATAGAAAGGAGGTCTTTTCATTTGTATCATCCAAGAATTATTCATTTGTGTAATGTAAAGGAGGTTCCCCCCTATAAGACACTTATTTCTAAGGCGTTGATCTATCTTTTCTATCTTTTTGTGAGTTGGTTTCATAACATTTGGTATCAAAGCTTTGGATTCTAGGGTTTCGCTGCTCCTAATAGGTCATTGTGGCATTTTTGCTATAAATTTTTTTCTTCGACGTTTCAGGGCAAAACAAAATCCATTTGAGACGAAATCACACTGAACCTCGGATCTGAATTTTAGAGCTTTTCATGTTATATATACAGAGATATGATCTGAGGAAGTTGGTGTTCTTGCAGACTCCTGAATTACATTCCAAACAGGTGACCTGGGGAAAATCGTCATAAATTTCTCTCTAAGCATCGGATTGAAATTTTGTAAGAAGGTACGGAAAGAGAACGGATTGTAGTTTCCTGTATATATTTTTCAGAGCCAAAGGTTGAAACAATGACACATGGCACATCGTACAAATTCACTCTACTGAACTAGTCTATAATCAGGTCACTGTGGGAGATTTGGCATAACTCTTCCTTGTTGAATCCAATTTGGATCAGACTGGTAGCATTGGAAAGAGGATGCAAACGGCTACTATATATCACAATTTCACAACTTAAAGATCCAAAAGTACATAGTTACAGTGATTTCAAAATCGAGCTCCTAAAATCAAGAAAAAGCAAGACGAGGAAGTTTGATCGCAAGGATCCGGTAGATTGGATACTTCAAATGCAGCAATATTTTAATCTACATGGTGTACCACTGTTACAAAATGTATGTATTGCATCTTCATATTTAGAACCGAATCAATTTTTATGGTATAAAGGGCTTTTTTCTCGTAAACAACTTGTTACGTGGTCAATTTTCACAGAGGAAATGATAGCACATTATGAGGATACGAAGAGCAACACCTTCTTTAGAGCAACACCACAACAACTGGAAAGAGTAAAAGGGCTTTGTTACATAGTGGAAAGTAAAATTATGGAAAGAAGGAAGTCTACCCCTCACAACTATAAAGATGGAAGTGTTGTTTCTTCTAGGCTTCCACAACCTACAAGGGTTACACCACAACAATTCGAAGAAAAAAAGAGAAAAAGGGCTTTGTTACAATTGTGGTAGCAAATGCACTAAAGGTCATAATTGTGTTGAGAAGAGATTATTTTATATAGAGTATGAAGAAGACAAAGAGAAGGATCAAGAAACATCAAAAGAAGAGGATATACACCAGGACCCAACCCTAGAAAAAGAAAAAATGAATCAAACCATATCTTGTAAAGCATTGGCAAGAATTACCACTCCTCAAACTCTCAATATAGAAGGACATATAAACAAGAAAAAGGTGCAAGAAGTGAAATATCACATCGAGAAAGAAGAAACAAATCCAACCATATCTTGTAATTCATTGGTCAGAATTACCACTACTCCAACTATCAAGATAGAATGGCATATCAAGAAGAAAAATGTTCAAGAAGTGAAAGATCACATCAAGCATCAAGAAATGAATCCGACCATATCTTGTAAAAGGATTGGAAGAAATTACCACTCTTCAAACTCTAAATATAGGACATATCAAGAAGAAAAAGGTCCAAGTAGTGAAAGATCACATCGACCATCAACAACAAGTTCTCCAACTTTTAAAGGATAACGCCACTTTGGTGCAACATTGAATGAAACAATAGATAGATCAACATCATAGTGAAAAATGTTTTGATGTAGGTGATTGGGTATTTCTACTACTACATTTCGAGCAAGCTATTTATGAAAAAGAAATGTTGGCAATACTATATGAAGTTAAGAAACAGCGACCTTGCCGAATGGGAAGACACATCAAGGTAAAAATGGATCATGATAGTCCTAAATACTTTTTAGAACAACTATTATCTTTAGAAGAAAAAAAATGGGTCACAAATATGTTGGATTATGACTTTGACATCATATATAGAAAAGTGAAGCAAAATTTTGTTGCAGATGCACTCTGAAGAAAGGATGAGGATGTGAAAGCATTTATTTGTGCTATTTCTATTATCCAACCAGATTGGATAAATGAAGCAAGGGATGAATGGAAGAAGGAAAAAGAAGTATGGCCACTTATTCAAAAGTTGCAAAAGATCCCAATTCAAACAATATTTCCAAAAATTGAAGAGGAAGGAAAAATCACATTGGAATCTAGATCAGTCACAGAAACAAGAACCCGACAGCTACAAAATTGATAAATTTCAGAGTACTCATCAAGTGGAAGAACTTACACGCTGAAGATTCAACATGGGAGGACAAGAATTTTATACAGAAGCATGAAGAACTACTCAAGCGTTGAGGAAAACACTTTTTGAAGGAGAGGGGCATGTTAAGCCCCTATACTACTAGTGTAACCCATTATTGTTATTAGTACAACCCCCTTATTATATTGATGTACCCATGTAGTGCCCATATTGTTACTATTGTGCCCCAATGAAGCCCATTATTGCTATTATTATGCCCTTAAATTATTATTATTATGTCGGCTCTAATTATATTATGAACCCTTAGACTCCTATATTTAGAAAGGAGGTGTTTTCATTTGTATCATCCAAGAATTGTTCAATTGTGTAATGTAAAGGAGGTTTCCCCCTCGAAGAGGCTAAATTCTAAGGCGTTCAACTGTCTTTTCTATCTTTTTGTGAGTTGGTTTCATAACAAATGATCAATGTATTTATGACCTAATGGATGAAATGGAAGTTGATATGTTGAGGTATCAATGTTTCTTAGTGACTCTCAACTAAGTATGAGACCCCTATGCTCAGATCTCTTATTTACACTTATAGATTACATATTCATGATATGTTTGACAAAATGCTTATCATGGCTAGTAGGGATCTATTCAAGGTCCCATTCAAGTGATTGCATTTTCATTATCATTTCCTTTTTAATTTACTGTTATGAAGGTATCATGAAATTCTAGGTAGTGACCTCAGCTCTGGGCCTAAAACTATGGCTTAATTCCTAGGGACGCTGGCACAAAATTGACAAAAAGAGTCTTTCGACACTGGTAGGCAGGCTTATGAGAGTGTCCAGAGGTCCCTAGATGCTGGCATACCCATACCATGAGAGTGTTGAGAGGCCAAGTTTTCGAAAAGTTCAGTGGGTCTCAAGGACAAGTTGGGTGAGGTTTTGGATTGGTTCTTGAGGTTCCTAATGCTAATGTTCAATGGTTGTATTATGTGTTTACATCGGTTCCACTTCCTTAACGTGAATTAGGAGGTTGAATAATATCATAGTGGCCTCTCGTCACATGTTTACCCCAACTAGCTGGTTTCTTGGGTAGATGTGGGAGGAGGTTGGTATCAGAGCATGGTTCACCCCTCAGACTAGATGGGTTATGTGTGTTGTTAATGCATTCATGCCAGTTGCATGTGTTTCTCTTATTCTTGTATTCATGTGCTTGTTTCATTTTCATGGTGTTGATCATGGTTGTAGTGATGTCACCATGTGGAAGTTGATGTTATTCTTGTTGGATGCATCATCATGAGGGTATGACTAGTTACATGTCATTATATGTCACTTACATGTATCATTCTTGTAGGTTTGGTTTCAAGTGTTATTTGAGATGCTTGATCATATGTGTTTATGCATGTGTGTCAATGGTTATGCATTAGTTATGCATGGTAATGTTTGCATGTGGTCATGTGTACAATGATGTAATGGTTGTCGTGATGCATGAGGTTGTAGTATGTTTTGTTGTTAAGGTCATGCATTGATGACTCGACCCTAGATAGAATTATGGTTGCATGGTCATACACTTTTGTATTATGTTTCTATATGTTATCATGATTATGTTATACATGTATCATGCTAATTTCTTGATCTTGTAGACAAAGTATCCTCCCCGAGCCATACTAACGTACCTTGGTTTATTGTGATTTGGTTTAGCTAACATGATATGCCTTAGAGAAAGAAATATCAAATGGCTAGCTAGATGTTCGACTAGAAACACTCTCCCTATGAATAAAAAAAGTAGTATGGTGTTGAGAACTCTTTAGATTTGGCACTTACACTAAGAATATTAAAGGAAGAAACAAGTAGTTGTAAGGTAGATAATGACAAAATCATGTAGGCACAAGACAAACAAGTAGAGGTAAATGTAGTGATACTTCACAGTTTGTTATATTTGCAATGAGAGGGACCACATCGGATCAGTTATGAGCAGGAGAACAAAAGTAATGGGGCATACAATAGTAGATCTCATGGTGTTCACATGTTATATAGAGATGATGTGGTCATAGATGGAAGACTTTTGGACACTCCGGATAGGAGAGGGAATAAGCATAGGTATTATCCTATTTTTGATTCAGATAGACACTATGATCATCATCATTATCATATTTATAGGAGGAGTTATAAGGTAATTTCCAGATGAGTTTAAGAAGGAAAAGCCACCTAATTTTGATAGAGATATGAAGAAACCATAGGATGCAAAGGCATGGTTGTTTGGCATGAGGAAGCTCTTCATATTGCATCACTATTCATAGAACATGAAAGCTAGAGTAGCTACATTCAATCTCAAAGGTAAAACAAACATTTGGTGGGAAGAGGTGAAGAATGTTAGATGTATTCAAGAGGAGGATTTGACTTGGAGTGAGTTTGAGTGGCTATTAAAGAAGAAGTATTTTTTAGAGAGATACTTTGATGACACAACAAAGGAATTCTCTGAGCTAAAGATGAAATCGATGACATATGACGAGTACACTAGAAGGTTCTTGGAGTTACTGACGTATATACCTTATCTTGGAGAAGAAGTATAATATTTAGAAGCTCATTAGTGGATTACTAGTTTCATTGAAAGAGAGGGTTGAGTTCGATGAACCTAGATCATTGGAGGAGGCCATATGAAAGCTAAGGAATTGCTATGAACAATGGAGGTGCATATTTGAGACTAAGCCAGACTAGAAATATAATGCAAAGAACAAGGGAAAATGGGATAGAAAGCAGGCAAGACCTCAGGGTATAGATAATAAAGAGAATGCAATGCCATCTAAGAAGTTTAGTGCATTAAATAGAGGATAGGGATTCTAATTAGGAGAACAAAACAAGGAGATAGGTTGGAAGCCTATACAGTGTTAGACTTCTGGAAAACATCATCGTAGGAGATATTGTTCATAGAATCAGGGTGGTATGCCTCAAATATATAGCGCACATGATGCACAGACTGTTGGGGATGTTGTTTAGAGTGTTCCTCATATTTATGCAGCATTGGATAACAAATGGGTAGACCATCAGGAATCTATCATTGAGATGGATGGTAAGATTTGTGACCAAGTTATTTATATTTTGATTGACCCTAGATCTAATTATAGCTATGTTAGTCCTAACTTGGTGTATAAGTGTGGTTTGAGTAAGGAATTACATACAGAGCCTTGGTGAGTGTAGCTAGATACAGGTACAAAGAAGCGAGTCCATCATTGGGTAAGAGCTTGTGCATTTGATTTGAATGGTATGCCTACTACAACACATTCAGATATAATACCATTGGGATTATATACTATGTTGTTAGGCATGGATTGGTTTTATATTTATAGAACCATGGTGGATGGTTATGAAAAACCTATTAAGTGCTTTGATGACAATGGAGAACCAAGAGTCTTATAGGGTAAGAAGAAAGCCATATCAGTTATGATAGTGACAACTATGCAAGCAAAGTGTAGGTGCAGAAAAGGGTTTAAGTTATTTGTAGTGCACATTTCAAGTGATAGAGGTAAGGAATTTGGGGATGAAGATGTGTTGAGCAGGTACCCAGTTATTTTCTATTGACTTGGTGCCAGGGGAAAATCTAACATCAAAAGCATCTTACAGTATGAGCACCCCTGATTTGGTTGAGTTGAAGCTACAGCTGAAGGAAATGTTAGAGAAGGGGTACACTAGACCAAGTGTATCACCATGGGGAGCATTGGTATTGTTTGTTAAGAACAAATACAGAACTATCAGATTATGCATTAAAGGGAGCAACAACGTTCTTGAAAATTTATTTGAGATTTGGATATCATCAGGTATACATCAAAGAGAAAGACATTTACAAGACAACTTTCATGACTAGGTATGGGCATTATGAGTTGCTTGTAGTTCCATTCGTGTTGAATAATGCTCCAACTACATTTATGTTCTTGATGAATAGTGTGTTGCATCTGTATTTGGATAAGTTTGTTATTATGTTCAATGATGACATATTGGTATATTCTAAAAATGAGGGAGATCATGTCAAGCATTTAGTAGCAGTGTTGAGATTGTTGAGATAGCATCACTTGTATGCTAAGCTCAACAAGTGTAGTATCTTTTAGAATGAAGTACATTACTTGTGACATGTTGTCTCCAAGGAGGGCATTGGAGTAGATCTAGAAAAGATAAGAATGTGGATGAGGTGTGATATTTCATGGGTTTGTCATTCTATTATAGTAGGTACATTAGGAACTTCTCATAGGCTACTTATCCTATGACATCACTACAGATGAAAGGTAAGAAGTTTGAATGCACAGAGGAGTGTGAGGTTATTTTTTGGCAGCTTAAGAAGTTGTTGACACACGCACTAGTGTCAAATATTGTAAATCCAGACAAAGAGTTTGTTGTATGCACAAATTCTTACAAGAAGGACTTGGTGGATTCCTTATGTAGGATGGACATGTGGTATGTTATGAGTCGTGAAAACTAAATGAGCACAAGAAAAAATACCCCACACATGATCTTGAGTTGGCAGCGATTATACATGCATTGAAGATATGGAGACACTATCTTTTGTGTAGGATATTTACATTGATGAGTGATCACAGTGACTTGTGGTAATTTTACCAACTGAATCAAAATGGTAGGAAAGCTCACTAGTTGGCTATGATTAGTGGTTTCGATTTTGAGATCAGGTACATCAAAGGAAAAGAGAATAAAGTGGTAGGTTCTCTTAGCAGGTGGATATAGGTAAATCACTTAGCATCTACGATCTCCTATGGGACAGACTTACAAGCTAGGATCTTGCAAGCACGTCAGAAAGATGTCAAATATATGGATATTTTGCACAGGTTGCAACAAAATACATGTACAGGTACAAGTGATAGTATAAGTACAGGCACAAGTGATAGTATAGGTATAGATACATGCGATGGCATAGGTACAAGTATAGGTGCAGGTGCAGGTGCAGGTGCAAAGAATGTCGACTATTACCTTACAATATATGGATTCATTAGATTCAGAGACAAGATATATGTGTCGAATATAAGTGATATCAAGAAGGTGGTATTGAGAGAGTTTCATGCGAAACCATATTCGGGTCACCAAGGTTATCAGAAGACATAGACAATAGTGAAGATATTTTATTATTGGATGAACCTAGAGAGGGATGTAGTAGAGTTTGTGGCTAGGTGTTTTTATTTTTAGTGTGTCAAGGTAGAGTATAAGCATCCAGGTGGACTACTATAGGTGATTGCAATTCCAAAGTGGAAATGGGAATTCATTTCCATGGACTTCATCATAGGTTTTCTATGGATAGTGAGACAACATGATTCCATCATGGTTATTGTTGAGATGTTGATAAAGGTTTCACATTTGATTCCAGTCAAGCCTACATTATTAGCTAGCAATGTATCACAAGCGTTCATTTGAGATGTGGTCAGATTGCATGGTGTTCTAAACAAGATTGTGTCATACAATGATGCGAAGTTCACTTCCCAGTTTTTGAAGGAGTTGTTTGCAGGTTTGGGCACAGAGTTGGCCTTTAGTACAACTTATCATCCACATACACATGGATAGACAAAAATAGTCAATAGGATATTGGAGGATCTGATGAGGATGTATGTGATGCATCAATAAAGAAAGTGAGAAGAGTATCTTCCACTGGTAGAGTTCTCTTACAACAATGGGCAACGAGAATATTTGAAGATGATTCTGTTTGAGGTATTGTATGGGAAAAGTTGCAATACTCCCATCAGTTGGAGTGATCTAGTTAACATGGTGTTTATTGGACCAGATATGTTGGCAGATATGGAACAAGAGATGCAGGTTATAAAAAATAATCTAAAGGAGGAAAAGAATAGTCAAAAGAGCTATGTAGATTAGAATGGATTGTTCAAGGAGTTCCATGTTAGGGAACAGGTGTATTTTCACATCAGAACAAAGAATGTCTCCTTATGGATTGTATCATGTGCCAAGATGGCACCATGATTTTGTGGACCCTTCGATATTATTGAGATGATTGGTCCAGTAGCCTATCATCTTGCATTCCCTTTGATAGTGAAATTCCATGATTTTTCTATGTCATTTCTTAAGAATTATGTTAGACATGTTGATCATGTGATTGATTGGTCTATAATATAGGTTGAAGGAGATGGAGAATTCCAGCCATAGGCTCAGTGTATATTGCAGAAAAACATGCTCATGCTCTCGAATTGAGAAATTGAGCAATTTAAAGTGTAATGGAACCAATTTGGGCCCATGAAGCTACATGGGAGATGGTGGATCAAATGTGGGACATATATCCTTCCTTGTTTTCCGGTTGAGGAAAAGAGATTTTTTTACGGTGTCTTGGTATATGTTTTAGCATATGTTTAGGTGGTGGTGGTTTATGTACAGATGTATATGGATGTAAATACTGCCATGATATATGCTATAAATCACCATTAAGAGGTATGGGTGCCATGCCATTATGACGTTATGTTGTTATGTTTTCATGTTGGTTTTCTTCTCAGCATGTTGATCACTGTAAATACTGCAATGCACTAAGTCATAAAGCTCCATCGACAATATATTTTTCTTAAAATAGTCTTATGGTTATAGTTATTGTTGAACATCGAGGATGGTGTTCCCCCAAGGGGGAGGTTTTTGTAATAGCCATGGCAAAAATTCCATGTAATAAAAGTTAATAAAGGAAACATGGAAACCACAGTTGATGGGACACTTATCCGAATCTAAATGTTGGGAAATATCCTATAGATGGGGATCACACATTGTTTAATGGCTAATGAAATTGGAAAACGAATTGAGTAAGGCTTTACAAAGGAAAAATGGAATTTTTGGTACATTATTTATGAAAATAATGGAAACTAGGATGAAAAGGAGGTGAAAGGTCACAGGTTTCATGTGAGGAGGAAAATGAAGAAAAATAATGGAAGTTGAAGAAAATAGAGGCCTTATTCATAAAAAGTCTTTTGAGGACTAATTTGTAACCATTTGTCATTTCAGTGTTGGAGCTCTCTCATTATTCTCTATCTCTCTCTCACATACTCTTGGAGACTTAGATTTTTCTTGGATCACTCTTGGAGGTTGTATCATACTTGGATTCTTGGGGAAAGAAGGCAAAGCAAGAGCAAGAAAGTGTAGGATGACATCAATGTTAGCAGCTACAACAATTTTTCTTATAGGTACTAAGTTTCATGTATGTTTTCCTCACTAGTTTTGGCCTGCATGGAATATGCACATGCATTTTTTGTCATGATATGTCATTGGCTTGGAGTATTTCCTAGATTGACAATGGTTTTCCTAGCCTTTCCATTTTGTACATAGCCATGTGTTTTGCAGGTTTATTTCCTTGTTTTACTTAAGTTGGTTCTCATGCTTCCTAGCTTGGGTTGAGTTATTACTTCCTGGAATCCCTAGTTGGAAAAATTCTCTGGAAGCCCTATAATAGCTTAGGTTGAGTTACTAGTATTGGAAGCCTTGGTTGTACAAACTCTCTGGAAGCCCTTCGTAGGTTAAGTTACTAGTCCTGGAAGACTTGGCTTGAAAAAACACTATGGAAGTCTGACAACAGCTTTGGGTTGAGTTACTAGTCTTGGAAGCCTTGGTTGGAACAAACACTCTGGAAACCATGGAAGGATTGGATGGAGACCAATCTGATGATGGTTTTGTGATGTCTAACCATGAGGTAGAATCATTGTTTGGTTGGTTGAGGTGGATGGCCTCTTGAAGCCCTAGATGAGTTTTAATTGATGTGTTATATGATATCCCACATTCACACTTGGAATATGGCATGAGGATGAATGGTTGAAGAGAGATTTGGCTCAGCCATTCTATAGTTGGGTGGAAAGCGGAAGTCCCATCCCAGGTTTGTATTTTGCATCATCAATATGAGGTTATTTATACCTATATTTTTTTGAGTATTATATTCGATCATATGTGGTTTATATGGTTGTGATTTCATGAGTACTTATGATGCTATTATCTTTGTTATTTATTTGTTTTATGACAAAATCTATGTATGGATCTCATCATGTTTTTGCTTATAAATGAATGATCAATGTATCTATCACCTAATGGATGAAATGTTATCTGATGTGTTGATGCATCAATTTTTCTTGGCAATTCCCATCTATGTATGAGGCCCCTATGCTCAAATCTATTATTTACACCTATAGATTAGATATACATGATATGTTTGACCAAATGGATGTCATGGCTAGTAGCGGTCTAGTTAAGGTCTCATTCAAGTTATGTCTTTTACACTATCATTCCCTTGTCAATTTACTGTTATGAAGTTATTGTTGGCAATATGTTTCAAGTGTTGTCCTTGATGGCAACTCACTCAGAGGTTGGTACAGGTGCTCAGAGGTTGGTACAGGTGATGGC
>APFE030951109.1:0-41081 GCA_000404065.3 Pinus taeda | reverse complement strand
CGAGTGAAGGTTGGAGCCTTCAGTAGGTCAGCGCCTACGTACTAGTAAATGGAACGGCTAGTATAAGAGCTAAGAAGGTTGTAGCCTTCTGCAGGTAGAAGCCTGCGTACTGGTAAAGGACTGCACCAGTACATTGTAAAAGAAGTTCTTATTAATGGAAGATAGAAACAAATTGCAGCAGGTGGTTTTCACCCACATTGGGTTTCCACCTTATATCATGGTGTTCATGTGTGCTCTTTATGTGTGATGATTTGTTCTGTTTACTGCACCTGATTACTGTCAATATGGTTAATAATGTTCTGATGCATTTACTGAAGATAAGTTAACTGAATCATAAGATTACTGCATGTACGCTGGTTGCATTTAACACAGTCGCGTATATACGCGGATATCCTTAATTGAAGTAGCGTATATGAATCTGAGTATGAAATTGAAAAGCTTTATCTGATCTGATAATACTGATTCACCCCCCCCCCTCTCAGTATTATTTCCAACAGTTATCATGAAATTTTGGGCAGTGACCTGGGGTATGGGCCAAAAAATGTAGCATAATTCCTGTAGATGCTATCATGGAATTGACAAAAAGAGTCCCTTGGCGCTAATAGGTAGGCCTGTGATAGTGTCCATAAGTCCCTAGATGCTAGCATGCCCACATTATGTGAGCGTTTAGAGGTCAAGTTGTCCAAAAGTTGAGTGGGACCCAAGGACAAGCTGCCTGAGGTGATGGATTGGTTCCTGAGGGTCCTAATTCTCATGTTGAATGTTTGTATAGCATGTTTCCACGGTTCCACTTCCCTAACATGAATTAGGTGGTCAAATCATATCATAGTGGCCTCTCGTTGAATGTTTATCCCAGTTGGGTGGTGGCTTGAGTAGCTGTGGGAGGAGGGTGTTACACACGCAAAGGTTGATAGGGATATTTTATAGGAAGGATCTTAAGTTGTGCTTTAGAGAGTTAACTGAACTCTAACAAATAAGGAGTGTTGAATATTATATCACATAATTTAAGAGGCTTGCATTCATGGTCACCTACCTCTCAATGGATTGGATGGTGATGTTGTTCATAGAAGGGTTGTCAGAACCCATACATGGTTGGGTTAAATCCTACCAACCTGTGACCTTGCAAGACGCAATTAGTAGAGAAAGGGATATATAAGATGTAGTACCCAAGGCTAGATTCCTACCCAAACCAAATATTCCACAAAGGGGAAAGGAAGTAAAGAAATAGTAAAGAGAGTCATCAAGAAAGAGAAATCGGATGATGGAACCAAGAAGGATATTGGGAGAAGGAGGCTATGCTTCTCCTTTTAGGAACCTTGGGTACCAGGGCATTGATTTACTAAGGGAAAGGCCCACTATATTGATGTATTTTCTGAGAGAGAAGATGAAGAAGAGAAGCGAGAGCCAGATCAAGGAGAATAACAAAGTATGGGGGAAATATAGGATGAGACTAAGGAAAGGATTATTAATTCTCTTATAGGGACCCCAATATACCACACCCTTCAGGGGAAGGGGACCGTACAAGGACAAAGGGTGATCATGTTGATTAATGGTGGGGACTACGACAACTTCATTGATGCAGAATTTGTAGCTAGAAGAGGACTGACAACTGAAGAATTTGAAGGATTTACAGTTTTGATTCGTGGGTATAAGGAGCATAACTGCATGCCATTCACTAAAGTAGTCCCTAATATGAGTCTAATGATGGGGAATTACATAGTTACAAAAACGTTTTTTTGTGGATTGTCCAGACTATGATGTAGAATTAGGGGTTCAATGGCTATATTCAATTGGGACACATACAATGAACTATCAAGACTTGAATTTTCTTTTACATGTATAGATGGTAAGAAGGCCATGTTAAGAGGAATGCATTCATACCCACCCAAGATTGTGATAACCAACGGGATGGAGGTAGATCTTTGACATAGGGATATAATATGGGTTGTGGATTGCCGAATTGTTAAGAAGAAACTAGCAGAACAACATAAGGAATATCCCCCTAACATCATGGAATTTCTACGAAAACACTAGAAGGTTTTTGGAGATATACCATAAGAACCCCACCAGATAGGGGAATTGAGGACAATATTGAACTAGAGGAAGGGATCCAAGTTTTCATCACTACCCTTGACTGACATTCCAAATCATATAAGGATGAGAAAGAGAAGGAAACCCATGAGTTGTTGGAATTAGGACACATTTGACCAAGCTCAAGCCATTTTGCTTCATCTGTGGTTTTGGTCAAGAAGAAGGATGGGTCCCTCATGGTGTACATAGGCTATTGGACACTAAACAACAAGACCATAAAAATACTGATATCCTATCCCTAGGATCGACGAGTGAATGGATGAGTTTAAGGTGGCCAAGTACTTCGAAAATATTAACTTTTGCTCTAGCTACCACTAGATCAGAGTTCAAGATTATGACATTCCAAAGACAACTTTTAGATGACACTATAGACATTACGAATTCTTGCTAATGCCTCTCTAATTGACCAACGCCCCTGCAATGTTTCACTCATGTATGAACAATGTGTTTAATAAGTACCTATGCAAATTTGTGTTGGCCTTCTTCGACGAGATCTTAATTTATAGTCAAACATGGAAGGAGCATCTACAACACTTGGATGAGGGTTTGGGAATATTGGAGGCAGAAAAATTCTATGCCAAAATATCCAAATGTGAGTTTGTCATGACATAAATGCTATATCTGGGTAACATAATAAGAGGCCAAGGTGTAAAAGTGCACAAGGAGAATATTTAACCCATTCTTAATTGGCCCACTACCAAAAATATGACAGAATTAAGGAGATTCTTAGGTATTTGTATGTATTATAGAACATTTGTTAAGGTACAATCATAGCTAGAAAAAACTCTTACTGACCTAACAAAAAGGGGACCCTTTGTATGGACAAATACAACACTATAGACATTTGAGTCACTGAAGGAAGTGATGAGCTCATGCCTATTTCTACCCTTAACCAAATTCTCGCAACTATTTGTATTGGAGTGCAATTCTTTTTGGGAAGGAATTGGGGTTGTTTTAACACATAATCATCATTTGATTTCTTTTAAGAGTAGGAAGTTCTAGGATTATGGGCACTCCTATTCCATTTATGACAAAGAAATGCTGGCAATTATGCATGCACTAGCCATGTTTTGGGCATATCTAGTGGGAATAGGTTCAAGACCAAAATTGATCATAATACTCTGAGGTACTTCCTCCATGATAAGGGATTAAGCGAGAGGTGACAAAATGGGTTAGAAAGATTCAAGCCTATTAAGTCAAGATAAAATATGTAAAAGGAAAAAGTAGTGCAAATGTAGATCGCTTTTCTAGGAAACCAACTAGCTTCTCCCTCATAGACATTGTGGAAGACAGGATATCCCATATTGTGGTGGAATATTCGAAGAATCAACCAGCTTGTGAGGTTCTTAATGGATAGTCACCAGACAACCAATATAGAGTGGTCAATGGAAATGTCTATTATAAGGACCAAATCTATCTAGTACTAGAGTCCCAACTGAAGATGATGATCATATGAGCAGCCCACGATTCCCCTCTAGTAGGACATCCAAGAATTCCGAAGGCTTATAGGACCATTAGGGAGAGGTTGACATGGAAGGGACTCAAGAAGTACATTATCAAATATGTCCAGGAGTGTGGTACCTATCATAGAAATAAGGATGAACATGCACACCCGTTAGGTTTGTTACAACTGCTGCCCATTCCGAAACAAAAATGGGAGACTGTCTCCATGGATTTCATTACATGGTGACCCTCATCCCAGGACAAAGATTGAATCTTCATGGGGGTATATTGTCTGACCAAATACGACCACTTCTTTGTGATTTCCTCTAGAATATCTGCATCTCAGATAATGGAAATATTTTTTCAAGGAGTATTTTGTCTACATGATTTACCCAAAACCATTGTCAGTGACCATGATAATGGGTTTATGGTATAATTTTCGTAGGAGTTATTTAGGTTAGTAGGCACATAACTCACTCCTACAAATTACCATCCGTAGGGAGATGGTCAGACAAAAGCCATAAATAAATGGGTGGAAGGTTACTTACGAAAATATGTCATAGGGAAACAAAGATCATGGACCAAGTGTTTATAGTTACGAGAATACAGGTATAAAACCACTTATCACATGTCCATAGGGATGTCACATTTTTGAGTCTTATATAGATATGAGGTACTGTATTTCATAGACATAGCATTTGGAGATAACAGGAAACCATTAGCAAAGGATTGGATCCAAGGATCTTAGGATATTCTTTGGCCACTTAAGGATAACCTATAGACAACTCAAAATTGACAAAAGTTATATGTAGATCAATAAAGGCTAGAAAGAAGTTTTGAAGTGCGAGATGTAGTTTACCTCCAGTTGTAACTGTATAGACAATCTACCTTGAAGCTAAGAGGATCATAAAAATTAAAGCCATATTTCTATAGGCCCTATCGAGTTATCAGGAAAATAGGAGATGTGGCATATGAATTGGAGCTTCTAGCAAAGAGAAAAATTCAAATCATATTTCATGTTTCCTGTTTGAAGAAGCAAGTAGGGGAGAACATCAAATCATCACTTGATTTACCCCATTAGAACAGAAGTGAAATTTTTACCTAGTTCTAGAAGATGTGTTGGAGGTTTAAAAAAATAAACTTCAGAGGACGAGCATCATTGAATATTTAGTACTTTAGAATAATTTCCCCATTGAAGAAACTACTTGGGAAGGAGAGCATATATTGCAACATCCACCATTAAAATTGCTTGAGGGAAAGCAATTTCACGCAGGGGAACTATAATAACCTAGCTAATTGACCCAATTGGACCGTGTTTAAAATAATAATAATAATAACCATAGTAATAATAAATGAAATAATTCTCATAGAATAGATAGTTTTCACTCTAGGTAACTCTCAACCAAGGTAATTTCATGTGGATTTCTTCAAGTGATTGGGAATTAATAAGACGGAAGAGGAATGAGAGAAACTGTATAATTTGGATTTTTTTCATTGATATTTTGAGAGCTCAAGTGAGTTTCCAAGCGAGGATTTCATGTGAGATCATTAGTCTAACTAGGTTCGATGGGATTCACTCTCACCCTATTCTAGCTAGCTTCGGTGGGATTCACTCTCACACTCCCACCCTATTTGGAAACAAAGTTTCTATGGTATCGATTATCACCCTAGCTGGTAAATTTTTCTTTGGAGGTGGGTCTTCTAGTGGAAAATCTCTTGGCTTCATTTTGGGCACAATTGTTTGTGAAGGAATGAAGAGACCACAACAAGCCACTCATTCTAGACCGACTAACATGTCTCCGTAGATTGAGGGTACCTCTTATGTTGAGGAAGCATTAATCACAAGAACGACCCTAAATTGTAGCCATACACCTGTTTCTAACTATGTGGGGGGCATGAAACACTTTGAAGACGTGATTCACCACTCCAAACCATAAGGGGTTTGATCCACTATTTGGAGAAACATGAGAGGCACCACAAGACAGAGCGTTGTTTGGAAGGTTGCATCGCTGACCTAGCAACGATGGGGAGACTGCTTGATGTTCGTGTTGTAGGGTGAAATCAACGGGTCAAGAATAATGTGAGGAGACTGCAGAATGAAGTTGGAAGGACGTCACATTGTCCCATATTTGTAGAGGAGTTTCAGATCCAAATTCCTTGCATGGGTCATCATCTATCCATTCAGCTTGTTTCAGTGAAATACAGAGGGAGTGTCATTATGTCGAGTTGTGGAGAGATACAATGAGTGCTTCGAACCATAGATCTTCACAATCGTGGATCATTGAGGTAGGGCCAAGAGGCCATTGACTTCTCCCAGGCCTATGACAAGTCACCATTTTGCATATTCGTTGACCAATCTGCTACCTGCAACTTGTAAAGACCCAACATCGGAGAGCCAGTAAGCTCATATCCTGTATTCTCATTGTTTCGTTGACCCCGAGATCCTTCTTGTGCAGGATTGGTGGGATGTATCCATGTAAATGGCGGCTATCCTCAAGTCGATTACATATTCTCTGAATATTCGAGAATCCAACGGACATGGGTGTGGACAAATTTTTGACCGCACCCCTGTCCGTCAAATTCTCGAATATTCAGGGAATCTGCAATCGACTTAAGCTCACTGGTAAATGGAAGTGAATCAAAGGAAGGAGTAGAAGTCAAAATATGGTGGAATTTTTGTAAACACCCTCCTTTGATGCCTTGGCTTTCAACAAATTAATATGGTTATATATATATATATATATATTAAAGGTGGATTCCATCTTGTGAATTAGTGTGGTATGGGTATTGGCATATAAATATATTCATGTATATGGTGTTTTGGAGTTTTTTTTAATATAGTATATTACAGTTACTTATATATAATTAATTTCTCAAAATGCAAGTTTTTTTAGGTGTAAAGTTTTAGGAATGGTTTGTACCTACAAAGAATTGATTGTTTGTTTTTGGCATTTGGTAGATTTACAATTGCAATAGATTTATATTACATATAAATTTAACATTTAAATATTAAATATGACATAATTATTACTGAAAATTAAAATGAAATTGTAGAATAATATTTGTATATATGAATCATAAATTATCTTTTTACTATTATTAATTAAAATATAAAAAATTGAATTAAATCAAACGTTTTTAATTTGGATTCACTTATTGGTTTTTTAGTTACGTGCAAAATCTCATATATATATATATATATATATATATATAATATATATAACAATGTATTTACAATCTGTGCAGTCACAATTTATGATTTTTCTATAGTAATAATTCACGATATCTCTGCACAATAGAAAAAATATCTGGGGCACATGCATCTGCAGTCTGGCTTGCTGATATTAGGTGCACATATTTCTTATATTTTTCTAATACATATCTACTCATATATTTTCAATTATGAATAATTCATCACAATTACCAAAGATTACCAAAGGTAAACCTAGCACAGTTATTCTACAGAGCCTCTTTAAGTATATAGTCTTTAGAGAAACATAGAGAAGAAAGAGAAGTCAAGCTACAAATAGAGTTAGCAGCCATATCGAAAATAAATTCACCTCTTGAAGACACGATCTAAAAACAAATAGAAAATAAAATAGAACTATTGGAGAATAAGATGGAGGCAATGGAGACTAGGTTGCAGGTTATAGAAAAACAAAACCAAGATATGAACCAAACATCCCAGCAAGTAGATTTTGATACTTTAGAGAGTCTTAAAATGAAGTACATGATTAAAGAGCTAGAAGAAAAAGTTAACAGCTGCCTCGCCCTAAACAATGTGGCAGGTAAATTAGATATCAAACAAGTTAAATATGAAATGAAAAAATTGATAGAATTGGACCATGAGCGTAACAAAAGGGCCTTGAACCTTATAATCATCAATTTGAAAGAGTAGGTAGATGAGGATACTTTACCCATAGCCCAAACATAATTATATAATAGGGTACAAATTGAAACAACATGTCTCACAGAGGAAATAAGGTTGGGGAAACTGACTAAGAATAAAGGAAGGTTGATCCGAATAAAGGTGAGCTCTACTGACCATAAGTATGACATACTTAGTAAAACCTCAAGTCTAAAAGGAATGGGAATATTTATAAATGAACATATCATTCCACGAGATCAAGAAAAATTGAGAAATGAGGTTCAAAAGGTAAAGGAAGTTAGGAAGGAAGGAAAATGGGCAATAATTAGAAATAGAAAAGTAGTTATTCGAGATAGAAACCAAAAATATAATAATAAATAGCAATTCAACATGCTCTAGATTCTTTCTTAGAACTGTCAGGGCTTTCCATGGAACAAGGACCCCAAGCTAAGTTGGACCTCGAATGATGTTGATATTATTTAACTTGTTGAAACTTGGGAGCACGAGGAATCTAAGGTCCCCAACATAGATGGTCTTACATTATGTTCTACCTAGAATAAGCGATCCTCCCATAGAGGCATTGGGGGTATAGCTTGTTACATTAAGAAGAACATCTCTCCCCATGCTAGGATTTATAAAAATAACCCTTACAACCAATATAGTTGGATAAAAATTACTGACATTTATGATAAAAATACCTACATAGCAATCTGTTATTCCCCCCATCAATTCTAACTTCTATAAGAAAAATAATCTAGATAAAAAATAGTCCTTACAATTGCTTAGAGATTGATTTTTCTAGCCTAAGGAATGAAGGCAATATCCTTTTAATGGGTGACTTTAATGCTCGAACTTCAAGCAACCAAGCTATTCTTCTAAGCAATCATTCCAACCCTAATCCTCTTTGGTTAGATGAAGACCTTCCTCTGGCTAGTTGGTACAAAATGAGCTCTGAGGACTTTGGGGAGAATTTGTTTGGGTTAGAGCTAGTCAAGCTCTGTAGTGCTCAGGCGTTATAGACATATTTGGGCACTGCAACCCCAATCATATATGTCCATGAACCAAGGGCTTCTGAGTCCCTAAAAGTGTTGTTTCATACCCTAAAGGAACAAGGTCAGCTGATTACATCATCTCCTAGAAGTTCTCCACATAAAACGGCTCAGAACTAGTCAAAATTGGACCATACAGATTGCTTAGTGCTAAGGGTGCAATGCATCTCACCTGCTCAGTGCAAAAAGTGTGATGCATATTGGAAATCCCTTTTTTAGGGTGTTATGGGTGAGAGTAGACAAATGGCAAAGACAGTTTGCAAGGTGGATGATCATGGAATCTTCCAAAAACTTCTCCTGTGACACTTGCCTCTCTGAATTCGCCTAGGGATGAGTAAAAGGTCACCATTCTCCAAGTGGAATCAAGAACTATCAGAGAGAAAAAACTAATCGAAATCCTAGAAGTTGACTCACCCCCTTCAATCTTCTATATATGGATCCCTTATCCCAAAGATCCAAAGGTTGGAATCTTGTATCTTGTAAGAAAGTGTTGTTGGTTTCTTGGCAGAATATCATAGTGTTGGGTGATCTAAGCTTTTCATGAGGTGAAGAAGGGCTTTCTTGCTGGGAGGATGACGCCAGACAGATCAATGGGTTGTAATCCTCTCTTCTAATCTTTATATCAATAAAGCTATTCAAGTTTTCCTCCACATTCTTGTATGATTGATAATATATGCATTTGTATGGTCAATATATATCTGGTCCTATATTGTTTATGGTTGTAGATCTCTACGCTTTGAAGATATTATGTTGCTTTGAATTTACAGGTACTCTTTGAAGTGGAGTAATCAAGGAAGGAGCGACAAAAGGTCCGTCAGAGGGGAGAAGGAACAAGCAAGGAACCAAGCGAAAGATTGAGGTTGGTATTATTTGCTCCTCTCTTATCTACTTCTCATAAAGGAAAACAAAAGTAACTTTAATATATTTGTTTCTAAGATAGCTACCCATCTTAGTGCGACTAGCAGCTCTGCATAGACGCTAGATTTCCCAATAACATCAGGATCTCATAATTTGCAATGGTCTAAAGAGGTGGCCCAATTCTAGCCACATGACCTACATTCATAGGCTTGGTAGCAACGTGGTAGACTATGTTATCTCCGATCTCCCTCTATACAACAAAATAACAAATTTTGACATCTTAAACGACCACGAGCCTGACTCTGATCATACAACTTTACTTATAACACTCAATTTTGTCATGCATAGAGATCCCATAGAAGATAACCCTTTACAGCCAAAAGAAGTTAATCTTTGATAGAAATAAAAATGATCTCTTTCTAAATGAATTAAAAACTAACTTTCTTCCTTTATCTAGTATAGACAACATAGAAGATCCCTATCATAATTTTACTACAGCCCTCTCATATTCTATTAACAAGTTCTCAATTGAAGTTTCAAGTAATAAAAGGAATAGTAAAACCAACCCATGGTATGATAAAGATTATAAAGGTACGAGGAGAGCAATTAAGGAAGTTGTTGATTAATCTCTTAAAATTGGCAAGATAAAAATATACAAAACCCTAACCTAAAGGAAAAAAAGGAAATATATTCATAAAAGACAGGAGAATCTCTTACACCTCTCTAAGGTAGCTCCTAATAAATTCTAGAAGTATATTCTAAATAGGAAAACTAAAGATAATAATAAAATTTCTTTACACACCTAGAATTCCTATCTTAAAAAGCTTTATGAATCTCCAAATGTCATGGATAACCTTGAAACCTTTCTCACAACAAAAGAAATCTTCTCATTAGATCACATTTATTTTGGGTTTAATTGCTTGGCTAATAGGAAATCTAAGGACATTGAAGGTTACCGGGCAGAAATCTTAAAAATTGGAGGTCCTATCCTCATCTCCCACATTCAGAAGCTTTTGAATCAAGCAATCAACCAAGGGTTCCCTAAACCATGGACTCAAACCGTCATTGTCCCTATTTTTAAAAGTTGGGATACAAATAACCCCTCTAATTATTAGACAATTATGATCACCCCTTGAACATATGGCTTCAAAGTGAAGGTAAGCGGGCTAAAGGCCAATCAGGTTTTAGAAAGCAGCACTCAAAACCAGATCACCTCATTATGCTTAGGATCATTATGGAGGAATGTCACAATGATAAATCCAATCTCTTTTGTTGGTTTGTTGACTTTAGAAAGGCTTTCGATACGGTTCCTAGAAATAACCTTTGCAATAGATTAGAAGAGCTAAAGATTCCTTTTGAGTTGAGAGTTGTCACTATAAGATTATACGAGAATGTAATTGCCAAGTTAAAGAGAAATGAGGGGTGGTTGAAAGATATTAATTGTAATATCAGAGTTAAACAAGTTTGTCCCCTCTCCCCAACCCTATTTGGCATTTACATTGACAAGCTAGAAGGTTGTTTAGAGCAAGCAGGATGTGCTGACACGATCTTAGCTGGGATAGTCATCATCCTTCTTCTCTATGACGATGGTATTATTCTTATCGCAAGGTGCCCATCTGATCTTGATAAGAAACTTGTACTTCTTAAGGATTTTTGCTCCACCATGGGTATGATTTTTAACACTGACAAAACAAAAGTTATGATTTTCAAATCCAAGAAGGAAACTTACGCTAAGTTTATGTATGACAATAGTAACTTGGAGGAAGTGTCTTCCTACAAGTACCTAGGAATTGATATTAATGAGAAGCTCAAATAGAACTATAGCACTGAAAAAAGGATTAATGGGGGATGGAAAGCTTATTTTGGTCTTGAAAATAATTGTAAAACGACAAACCTCGTAATGTGGGATAGAAAGAAGTTCCTATTTGAAACTTTAGTCACTCCAGTTATCTTATATGGATTTGAGGTTTGGGGTTGTAACATCTCTAGAGAATCTTGGAGAAAGATTGAATAAATCCAGAAGCGTTTTCTAACGTACAACCTCAAAATTAAAAGCAACACACCCTATCCTATTCTCCTTATAGAATTGGGTCTTTCCCCTATCAAGGGCCTAGATATGACTAGGCTTATATTGTACAAGCACAAACTCAATAACATAGGAGACCATAGACTTCCTAATCTAGCTTTAAATTCCAGCCAAAACCACCTAAGGATCAAATGAGATTGGTATAAAGACACCAGGGCTTTGTTAAACCATTGGGAGATCGACGAGAATGTTGCATTGCAAAACATTAATAAAATTAAAAATATTATTACTTCTAAGTTCAAAGAAAAATGTGGTGTGAGAAAGATTTAGCAACTAAAAGAAAATTAAGATATTGTAACGGGGTCATCAACCCCACCCTAGAAGACCAAAAGTATCTCTTTGTTTTAACTATCTCAAAGAAGAAAATTAATATAGCCAAGATTTGAACGAACTCTCATGAGGTGCATAGTGAAATGGGTCGTCGGGCACTTCCTAAAACAGCATGGATGGAAAGGTTCTACAATATTTGGGAGAGTACGAACATCGAGGATGAAAATCATTTCCTCTTAGAGTGCCCCATGTACAACCACATTAGATCTCAATTTCAAAATCTTTCTTGCAATATTGATGTTCCTGGCCTTTTACATTGTCAAAATTACAGTGAGCTCGGGAGGCTTCACTCCAAGCTTTTTGAACATAAGAATAAACTCTTAAATCAAACTAAATAATTCGTTTCTTTAGGTCCGATAAACCAAAGTTTGGTTTGAGTGGACGTTAACCATAATTAGCATCATCATATATATATATATATATATATATATATATATATATATATATATGTTGTTGTATTTAGTTGTTATATATTATTAAATAATAATAAAATCGATTTTTAATTTCTCCTATATTATATATATATATATATATATAAAAATTTTAATTTGAGTTTTAAGTTGAGAGAACTGATTTCTTTTTTTTCTCATTCAAACTTAATTTATAACAAATATACTAAACTTATTATACATTATACTATTTTAAAAAAATTAATATAAGAAATAAATTTAAGCCTTTAAACAATATATTTAATTGTAAATATAAATAAAAAAATAAAAAATAATTTTTATTATTTCACAAAAGATTTTAATTATTAAAATAATCATAAAATATATATATTTTTTTTATTCTTCAAAATTTTAATTAGTTAAAAAAGTAATTTGAAAAGTTCCACATGGGGTAGCTCAAGCGAAAGGGCGTTGGAAATGAAGTCTCACAGAACTAGAAGTCTTGGTTCAAATCTTGGGCTACCCTTCCCCCGTAGAGGGGTACATAAAGGACATGTAAATCAGAGAGTCCCGCCCCAGCTTACAAAAAAAAAAGTAATTTGAAAAAAAAAATCGCCATGAATGATAGTCCTTAGGGTGATATCATTACTCGGCATCAAGGATCAAAATTGAACATCATTACTCGGCATCAAGGATCAAAATTGAACACATTAGAGCCCTTGAAAGGGTCTCTGGCACGTCGCAGAAGTGGGGAGCAAATTTTACCAGTCAAAAAAAAATTAAAAACTGATTTTTGTCATAAAAAAAAAAATGGAATAATATCTTAAATTTTTTTAAGAAGTGTTGTCAAATTGTCAACTTTTTTTTAAATTTCATTTTTTGTGAAATTAGAATTTTAGGAATGTTGAATTTGTAAATTTCTTTTCATGTTAAAACTTAAATCCCATTTCAGAAACTCTCATTTCAAAAACAACAGTTTCCTTTTGAGTTGTTTGTTCTAATTGTGCATATGATGTAAGTTCTTATTAATTATTATGTCACAATTACCTTTTCATACCATTACATTTGGCAGTTTCTGATTTGCTCCCATTTCAAAAACAACAGTTTCTTTTTGAGTTGTTTTTTCTAATTGTGCATATGATGGAAGTTATTATTAATTATTATGTCACAATTACCCTTTGATACCATTACATTTGGTAGTTTCAATTGACAGAAACTAGATGTCAATATGGGCCATGTATTAGGTATTTCAATGGGTTGTGCCTGAAGGCTGCCCAAAGCAAGGTTTGACGACGATTTAAGCTGGAGAGGAGCATAGATCCATCATTTAGCGAACGCCTTTCAAGCAAGGTTTAAGCATGATTTATACTTGGAGAGAAGTGCATTCAACAGGGTTCCTAACATACTGGATTTGATTTGTTTACGGATTCCCAATTCCTGGTATGTTTTCATATTAAAAAAGGAGATACCAAAAACATATACGCCTTTGTACACTCTTTTGTTGAATCCTAAACCTGTTTAGAATTTTACTGATTTTTTTCATTCATGCAATAAACTTAAATTTGATTGAGATACTTGTATATTGGCTTGAACGTTTTGGTCACAAAAATTTCCTACAAAATTAATCATTATCTGAACTGGAGCAGGAATATAGGTCTCCTGTTTATCCATTAATGGTAAATGCATCCGACATATTAGTTGTGGATCATATCAGACCTGCCTTATACACAACATCCATGGGGTTGTTGTTCCACCATTCTCCTGTGAAAAAATAAAAAGAAATTTGAAAATTATTTACTCTTGTCAATTGAATTGCTCTTTTTTTCATGCTTTTCATTATAGAAGTGTGACTTGAATATGTGCCCTTCTAAATGAAATTAAGACCTACCCTTCAAATTTGATCATTGCTCAGCATGATGCCAACAATATTAAAATTCAAACGTGAGTTCTGAAAAGGGTTCGAATATTAAGAATGACGAAAGTGATTTTTTATTATGGAGGGTGGTTGTTTAATATTGATTTCTTTTATGTGAAAGCCAATTAATAGCTATTTAAATTAATATAAATGTTTATCGAATTAAAAAACTTAAAAACTATATATACAGAAATATGTTATATAATAATTATAAATTTCAATTTAAAATAGATTTAGATATAATATTATATTATATCTTGTAAATTTAAAATATTGTTACTATTATTATTTTTTAAAATGTTTTGACAATATAATTATATAAATTTGAAATACAACCTCAATAATTTTTATATAGAAAACATAACGATAAATAATTAGGAATTGTCAAAAATAAATGGATTATATTTAAAAAGAATCTAAATAATTTATGTAGATATTATGCACATAAATTAATTTAAATGAATATTGATTAAATTAATTATCAAATTAATAATAATAAAAAATAAAAATTTATGGAATTGAAATAATGAGGATGATGATGATGATTTATTCACTAAAAGCATTGTGGTCTATTCCACCTCAAGAAAAGAGAGCCTAATTGTCATTCTTCAAAATCTTATTTAGAGTAGGGAAAGAAGCATTCCAAGATCTCTATAGTTGGGTTGGCTTAATAAGTCAAGAAGATTGAAGATGTGGTTGATGATAGGGAATTGAGAGTGGATGTGAGAAAGATTCGGCAGTGTAAAATAAGTGTTTTTCATCTTCCACCTTCTTAGTATCACAAATCTGACAAATTCTATTGTCCCACTCAGAGAGAGTCTTTGGAGTAGACTCTATTGTACTACATAGATAAAGTCTTTGGAGTATACCATTGTCGGGTCTGACTCTGAAGCTCATGAAAGTGTTCTAATCCTAGAGAAGTTCATTTTCTTCTTAGTGATACTCAACATAGAGATATAATTTTGGTTATCGAGGGTGGGGTTGATCACTTCCTTATAGTACCTTATCTTCCTTTTACCATCCAACTCCTTAACATCCCACATCTTGTTCTTAAAACTGGAAGTAATAGTATGTTTGATAGTGTCCTTGCTTCCCATGATGATCTCCTCCTTAAACCCCCAAAGGTTGAGCCAAGATTGAGCACCCTAATGTCACCCAAGGTGCAGATGGGGGTTTAAGATTAAAGGTGTGGTTGATGATAGGGAATTGAGAGTGGATGTGAGAAAGATTCGCCAGTGTAAAAGAAGTGTTTTTCATCTTCCAACTTCTTAGTATCACAAATCTGACAAATTCTAATGTCCCACTCAGAGAGAGTCTTTGGAGTAGACTCTATTGTACCACTTAGATAAAGTCTTTGGAGTATACCACTATCGGGTTTCACTCTGAAGCTCATGAAAGTGTTCTAATCCTAGCAAAGTTCATTTTCTTCTTAGTGATACTCAACATAGAGATATAATTTTGGTTATCGAGGGTGGGGTTGATCACTTCCTTATAGTACCTTAGCTTCCTTTTACCATCCAACTCCTTAACATCCCACATCTTGTTCTTAAAACTGGAAGTAATAGTATGTTTGATAGTGTCCTTGCTTCCCATGATGATCGCCTCCTTAAACCCCCAAAGGTTGAGCCAAGATTGAGCATCCTAATGTCACCCAAGGTGCAGATGGGGGTTTTGACTAAAGTTAGGGGCAATATAATAAATGAATGACTATATTTATTGTATTGTATATTTTTATTAATAAAACTACATAGTAAAAATAAATATTAAAATGGATTTGATAGGTGGATATTTATTAATTGTTATGACACTTGGTTTGGTACTTCATATAATGATAACTTATTTTCATAAATATTTAGATTTGATTGATGTACTTTTTATTAAATGTTATGACACTTGGTTGCATACAAGATCTTTTTGATTTATTTTTTTTGGAAATTGATTTTTTTTTTTGTAGGCTTTGGTGGGACTCTCCAATTTTCATGTCCATTACATACCCCACTACGGGGGAAGGGTAGCTCAAGGTTTGAACCCAAGACTTCCGGTTAGGTGAGACTTCATTTCCACGGCCACTGCCGCTTGATCTACTCCATGCGGACTTTGGAAATTGAATTTGAAACACCATACAATTAGTCGTTTCATGTAAGTGAGCCAATCAGAAATAAAATTTCAAATTTCGTAGATTTCAAAATTTATTTTTGATTTTCAAATTATTTAATTTTTCAAAACTTTAATAGGTTTTAAAAATTTATTTAAGAATTTCAAAACTACTTGAAAATCAATTTAAAAAAAATAATAATAATAATATAATAATGTCTATGCGATAAAAGGAAGGCATACACATGAAAGTAAAAGTCTATGGATATGAGAGGTGATTAATGTCTATGGCGAGAAAAAGAATCCATACTCATGAAAGTAAAAGTTAAAAAATATAAGAATTTCTTTTTAAACTTATTAAACGCATTACATAATGAACTTATTAAACAGACTATATAATTATGATTTTATTATTTATCAAAAAAATATAATGGTATCCTTGTATAAGGATGAACCACGAGGGACGTTACACGGACTTTGAGTTTTTTTTTGGTGACATTAGGAAAAATCTTATTATAGAATGAAGAATCATGATGAAAATATTCAGTGCAATTTCGCTGGCATGGTTATTTATATCTCGGAAAAAAATGGATGGTATGATATAAATTTTCTTTTCCAGTGAGGATCCCATGTGTATTAGCGTTCAGAGATGAGTCTAGAAGTTAGGGCTAAGATCATATTTGTGAATAATAGGTTACCCATCAAAAAGAGTGAACAATGACAATGGGTTTCTAGATTATATAATATAGTTTTATATAGGAAATAATATTTTTTAATAAAATATTATTATCGAAAAAGAAGATGTATTTATTATGCTTTTAGTTTTTTATTGGTTAAATATTTTTTTAGATTATAAGTAAGAATAAGATATTATTTCTTTAGGTTTTCGGAGTCAGGTTAAGAATTAATTTAAAGTGATTTAATAATAAAGTTTTTATATTATTATAAATATATTTTTATAAATATAATTTAACAAATTATTTATCAAAATGAGAAATTTATTTATCAAAATGAGAAGTGTCATTTCTCTTAACCATTTAAACAAAAATTAATAAAAACAATAAGAATCTATTTAAAACTGCACAATGCTTTTGCAAACTTAAATTTTTATAGAGGAGAAACATTATGTTCATTAAAAATATTTGTTAATGCAACTTCTCTCTTTGCAACTATTTACTATTTACTGTTAACAAATGTTCAATTAAAATTAGTTCAAGTGGATATTAACTACTCAAAAAAGTGGATACTCTGAGTTAAGAAGGGTGTTAATATTGGCACCATCTTTATATCAAAACTATTTTAATGATCTGGCTACTTTACTCAATTCAATTAGACAAGTAACAATCAAGTGTCATTCTCCATTATAACAATATGTAAGCCAACTAAACATCATGAATGTGGCTGAAAAAAATTGCTTTAAAAATGTTTTATGTCAAGATATGATAAATAAAATGCAAGTATAATATGTGACAAAAATCACCTTCCAAATATCAATTTGGTAATAATTTTTTTCCTAATAGTAATTTTATTTACTATTATATCATCACAATTTTCTCACAGTGAAAAAATTAATACAATATTATCCACACTCATAAACATTAATAACAATTTATTTATACATGAAAATAATTCATATTATACTTAATTTCAACTAAATAAATACTTATAAATTTAACAAAAAGCACACTAAATTATCAAAAAAATAATAAATTATTAAAAAATCATTTTTTTTTTTTTATTTTCACAAAATTTAAAATTATATAATAAAATCTATTTTTAACATAAATTAATTGTTTTCATTTTTTATAATTTACCTGCTGTATAGATAGCTTAACCTAAAATTAAATCTCTAACCAGCCAGTAGGATTCACATGAATGCCCATATAGCCAAAGTGGTTAATCATTTACTAAATATTAATAACTCTATAGGAAATAAAATAGTTTCACATTAATCATCTATTAAATATTAATAATTTTGTCGCAAATAAAAGAGTTTTAGAGTCACCCATAAAGTTTATATTAAATTGCATAATCGTCAATATAGCGATCTCCAAATTATATGACATTGTTTAATGGATTTAGAAGAGAGTTTTTGTGGTAAAAATAGTTAATTACAGTCAACTAAATAGCTCCTCATATTGTTTTAAACTTAAACTCCCATGTATCCAAAGCAGTTATATCTACTACAGAGGAACCTATTAATTAAAAAACGGAGCACAATATTATATCCGGAAATGATTTGCAAGACTCATATTTATGCTTCATTAATAAAACTGAAATTTATATGACAGAAATTACATTAGTTATATGATGTAAATAATTACTTTTTCGTATATGCATATTTCTTTTTTATAGAAATCTGTATTTAAAACATGCTTTTATATATATCAACTTAATCTTGGGTTTTAGTTATACCTGAAACTTCCTAGGGGAGAGGATTCCATCCAAAAACTTGTGAACTATAACATCTTTGCAAAGGAGAAATGCTAAGAAACAGATTCTGAATGCTTTGAGGCGTCTATGTTTCACTGTACCTTAATTACTATTGTACAGTATTGAGCTCACGGTGAACCAGTTTGATTGATTGATTGATATGATGCAATTCTTTATATTTATCCATTTCCGTTCTTCCATGATATGGTAAAGAGGACTTCATTGTACAAGCACAGCGAAAGAATTTAAAAATACGATAACAGTAACAACGAATTAATCGAACCGTACATTTGGGAGAAGAATTTTTGTAATGATAAGTCTTTTTTTTGTAATTTCTCATACATTTATACATTGCAAAATATAACAAATTTCAAACAGTGAAAATTTACCATCTCAAAAAAAGTCATTAACGAATTCCCACCAAGAAACTAGACTGCTCCGATCTTCATGTATTGGATGTCGGCCAAGAAAAAAGGCTTAAGTAAGTGATAGGAATTGATTTTTCACATAATCAAACGGCAAATCACCGTACCAAATTACGTTTCTTGAAATTGCCAATTAGCTTATCGATTCAATCATTTTAATTCATCTTTCCACACGATATCCCACCATTCTTAGAGTTCTGGCCGTTGTCGCTCAATCCCTGACGTAGCAAAAAGCAGCACCCAGAGGGTCTCCAAAACGATTAATACTCGCAAAATATCTGGTACTAAAGATGTCGCGCATGAAGGGAAGAGTTATACCGTCATGAGATTCATTCTGCTTGAACATAATGAATGCTATCATGTTGGAAGTTGGAGGTCGATAGCGAACCAAAGGCGGCAATTCGACACCTAATATTAATATTGGACGAGGAAACTAATCAATATCAATATCGATAATTACGCGGGCTACCATTATCAAGCATACTTTCGATCGATTTCAAGGACAAAGAAAGAAAGAAAGAAAATCATGATACCTCTAATTAGTTGATCAGTAAATGGGTTTACTGAAAAAGAAACGGCAGTCAACCTGTAATTAGGAGTAGCGATAAATGGGGTTATTAGATTAAGAGGTTCCCGGCGCTATTATATTATACTGAGAAATTCAATCTGAGATGAGGAGTATTGGAGCATACCAGAGCAAAGACTCGTAAACAGTTCCAAGTTCAGTCATAACCTGGCCGCATATGAATTTTCATTTGATATAATTAATAATGAAATATGGAAAAATTATAGGAAAGGAGGATAAATTATGTGGAAAGCGGGTTAAAACTACTTACAAACACGTATCTGGTGTTCTTGGTTACATTCCGTGTGTGGGAGCTGATGCTTTTGTCGTCGATGTCCAGAGGTTCCTTTTGGACATCAGCACGCGGTACATGATCACCCAAGCTAATTTGTTTATTGAAGAAGCTTACATGCAGATCCACACATGGAAGAAAATCGTTGACAATGTCTCCGATAACTCTCGTTTCTCTCAGCAGCTGCCTTATTACCTGCCTTAGGTCTTGCATTCGTGCCGCTAACAATCGATTTCTCTCTTCTAACTCCATTCTTTTGCGCCAAAACGACCTTATATCTAATAACTCCAGTTCCGCCTCCAGTTTCGTTCGCTCCAGTGCCTCCCGTTGCTTCTCAGGCGGTAACTGCAATGCATTCTGTAATCTTTTCCGCCATTTTGAGTCAAACGATGTCAAGTCCTCGCGTTGGAGCCAACTTAAGCACTCCATTCGCCGGTCCCGTAGTTGCCGTGTTAGCTGCTCAATTCTTGCACGCTCCATATTTTGCCAAATGCAGTCAGGGCACACTGCGAAGAATCAAAACACCCAAGCGGCATGTAAATGAGACTTCCGATGAAGACTATCCCCATCTTTTATACCTATTTCAAATGTACATATATATCTCTTTCTTCTATTTCCATGTCATCATACATAAAAATATAATTTCGTGGATGTCTTTATTCAATTCATATATATTAGTCATTATTTTACGGTGTAAAATTACATAATTTAGCTGCGCTGCGAAAGGACTACATTTCTTCGCATATTTCAAATTCGACGATAAACCAAACCAGCCAGAACACACCAGCGTTTAAAATTTATATAATTAAACGTTCAAATCAAAAAGCATATAATCACATAGTAATTGAAATTACAATAAATCTCGAGGGCCGGTTTTTCATTGTAATTTCTTTGAATTTCAAAATTATACCATTTCTCAAGGTCTTAATGGGCATTCAAAAAATAAAGAATAACTAGGTTCTCAATTTGATTTATACATCTATTAAATGTATACATTTTACTTTTAAGTTTCCATGCTTATTATGTTTGTATATATAAAAATATTACATTTATTTGTTTTATATTCTTTATTTATAACTTTTTTTTAAACCATCTATTTTTTTTCCTTTTTATCCCTTTCATTTATTTTTTCATCCTCCTCCGTTGTAATAAGCTTATTTTCCATATGCTTTATACACATTAAACCAATCCAATTGTGGTGGCAATTACTACTAAATGAGTTCAGCTAAATTAATGTTGTGAACATCGTGAGTGTCATTTTTTACCCAAAAAAAAAAAAAAAATTGGAAAAAAGCCCAAAAAAAAAAAAAAAAAACACTGTAAAAATGACCCAAAAAATGGTAAATATATATATATTTTTTCATTTTTTTAATATCTAAAACCTCTACAACATAATATAAATAAGTTGAGACATAAATATGAAAAGAAAACTAATATATAAGATATTCATATCTAGTGCTACATCATACATGACAGTGAATCATGCCTTGAATACTAAGTCTCAACTCAGCCTCAAAATATCAACAAAAATTATAATAATGTATCTCATATCATGAGTCATAATGTCATAGACAATCAAATGAAACAGATCACTAATAATATTGATTTCCTCTACCCCTCTTGCAAGAAAATGTAACAACTTTCCCTATAGATCAAGAAGGCGGTGAGGATGGCAGTGGACTATGTTGTTCTTTAGAAGTTGAAGAACTAGCATTCTTGTAGTAGGCCTCCTTACATAGGTGATAGGGGACTTAGGGGAAGGAATTTTGTATTTTTGTGTAGGGGAATCTTCAATCTCAATAGGAATTTTGGTTGATGTTTGGAATTTTGTTTGATGTTTGTGGCTTCCCCTGTCTTATTCTTGTGCTAAAATATAGTGGGGTCTCCCTCTGCTTTTTTCCTTTTGCTTGATTGGGGTGCTGAGAGAAGTGAGGGCAGTGGTTGCCTCTCTCAGTGGCCTCTGGAGACACCCTCGGTGACTCCTCCTTTTGTTTTGTGCCCTATGTTTTGTTCCCTTCTTCCCCTTTTTCTTTCATGTCTCCTTCTCCTTGTAGATCTTCATCATCTCTATCATTTTCCTCCTTTGTTTATTCATCGTCCTCCTTCTCTTTTCTCTCTTCTTCTTCATCTTCATCATGTTCCTCTGTGTTAACTCTTTCTTCATCCATCTCATCCTTATCTTGCTCTATATCTTCCTCTTCTTGTATTACTTCCTCTTCACTAACAGTAGGACTAACATCATAAGTGAGAGCTTCGATGTCATCCTCTGCTGGCATATCTCTGAAAATTGACCATGTTATAGGGGTTCTGAGGGTTATAAGTGTGGTGACCCTGTTGATGAGGTATGGAGTGAGATCTATAGTGAGGCCCCTTATTACAACATTGGCATGGATTCTGTTGTGTGGAGTGAGGGGGAGAGAAAATTCTTGAGCCACCTCATCATCATACCCTCTGAATTTTTTGAAAAACCCCATCCAGATATGTCTTGTGATGATTTCAAGCACTTGGGGATGTTGTTGGATCCTCATAGTGTTGTGGGCTCTCTCTTGTTAAATCCTCCTGTCATCTTGCTGATGAGGCTTGAGGAAAAATATGAGAAGTTTGAAACAATTTTTCAAATGTAAGAGAAAAACATAGTTGACTATGTATTTAATTCCTTTCACACGGTTGCTAAATTCACTCAAATTTATAGTATCCCTAGTTCATTGACTTGCAAAGGGGAATGAAATTTTATAGCCTACCTCTTTTGATTAGTTGCAGTGGTCAATTCTTGTGATATGCCTTCTGAACTCTTCTCTACCAATCTTGTAGACAGTGTTTATGTATCTTGTAGATTGTATCCTGTAGGAATTCCCATGTAGTAAACGATGGATCTTTGCTTTAGGTGGGTGGCCTAGGTTATGAGAGTGACTTGAGTGAGGGAGTTTCATGGAGGTGAAATGCATGAATGCATGGGAACATTGTTTTATTTCCTCTTACGGTGATTCGGGATGATGTGTTGTGCTGGAAGCAAAGGTACGTTTCATTTTTGGACCGTTGGTCCCCACTACCACCTCCTCATTTCCCACTCCTCGTAATCAGCTACCACCTTGTAGATCCATAGTTTAACCACTTTTTGTCCTAATCCCTCTGTCTTTGAGTTGACTGTATCCACGTGTGAGAGGACACCCAATTGTGCATATGTTGACTGAACGAAGTTGGCCAAGTTAATTGGCCACCTTTTCACTTATAAACTAACTATCTCACCCTTATAATTTTTTACTAGATGATGCATATGAGAGAGCAAGTGGGATACTTACTTCTAATTTCAATGCTTGCTATAGTTGTGGAAGACCAGAGATGATGTTGTGTATTTTTGTTGCATTCCATTCCTCTTCCTCCTCTTGCTATCTACTAATGGTTTCTCTGTTTTTGCAGGTATCTATGGTTGAAGATTTGATGCTACTGCTTTGGAGTTCCTGGGTCATCATGTTGAAGACTTGTTGTTGGTGTGATTGGCATTCTGTGGTGTGATTGGCATTCTGTGGGATAGGTTGCTACAGGATTTCCTACAAGATGTCATGTAGCTGCTTCTCCCTCAAAATTCTTTAATCATTTTCCTTGATGGGGTTGTGAGGATGGTGGCATGGATGGAAAGAAGGAGTGGGAGTGTGGAGAGAAAAGGAAACTCAAGTGATGTTCTTTACCCCTCTCTATTTTCCCTTGTTTTATTTGAAGGCTAAAGAAAAAAATTGTTGAAACTAATATTTTATTTTTTTTGAATGGTGAGTGCAGGGATGATGATGGTTGACGAGGTGAGGTGCTAGATCATGAATAGGGTGAATTATAGGGACCTAACAAGTCCATCATATGCCTTCGGAATTCTTCCTGTAGGATTTATGGGTCACTGTAATTCCTATAGGATCATCATGTAGGTTTTTAGGGGATCTTGTAGGAATACATGGGATCCTTTAGAAAACATAGTCTTTGGATAAATCGAAGCAATGGAGTGGGAAAAATACAAAAATGATGAAGGAATGCATGGTAAGGAGTGAAGAGAATGAATATGTGAGTGGCAAGGGCCTCATTGGGATCCTCTTTTTCTCCTTGATTGTCCTTCCCGCCCACCTGTAAATGGAAATTTCATGAGAAAAAAAATTCTTCATTTTTATTTTTATTTTTGAAAAACAACTAGGCTGCCTCAAAGAGGATTTCACCCTAGTTTTTTGCGGTAGGCGCCTCTAGAAAAATTTTCACCCAAGGATATTCGTATTCTCTTTTTCTTCTTATTTTTTTCATCACTAGGCTACCTCAAGAGGTTTTCAACCCAAAGATGGGACTCAGGTGCCTCATGGGGGTTTTCACAAGAGTCCTTATTTTATATTTATTTTTTATATTTATTTATTTCAGTGATTTGATGAGGGCGGAGCTAGAACTTGCTCAACCATCATGACTCTTTTATTTATATCATCAACAAACTCTTGTTTTGATAAAGGTCTCTTGTACATTTTCAATCAATGTCCATTAACAAGAAAAGGAATGGCTTCTTCATCTATGGTTCTGATTTGCACTGAACCATTATCATGCATCTTTCCATAACATAAGGTCTGAACCATCTTGTCCCTAAATTTCCCTTGGTGTCTTTATACCTATAATCATATAACAATGCCCAATCGACTTCCTAAAATTGCTTCTCCTTGATAATTTTATCATGCTAGATCTCCCTCTGAGGTTGAACTACCTCTGTATGTAGGAGGGCATGCATTCTGAATTCATCCAAGGCATTCAATTGAAACAATCTCTCTTTCTATGCATTATTGAGATCAAAATCTAGTTGCGCTTCCATCCTTGATGTGTTATATTCAAATTCAATCGATAACAATGAATTTTTCCTGTAGAATGGCTCATAGGGTGTGAATCCAGTGGTGGTCTTCCATGTGGTATTATAGCCCTAAGTGGCCTCAACTAGTCTTTCTACCCAACCATTCCTGTTGCTGCTCACCACCTTGGTTAAGATGCCCTCTAGTGCTTTGTTGGTGACCTCCACTTGCCTATGCACTTATGGATGATAGGGAGTGGAGGTCCTATGCCTGATCTTGTGATGACTGAGAAGGTATTCAATCATGTTGGAGGTAAACTAGCTACCTTGGTCTGTGTCCAGCTCTCTAGGTTACCAAAATTTGTGGAATACATTCTCCCTTAGAAACTCAGCCACCTTCTCTTCTGTTGTTGCCTTAATTGCCTTGGTTTCATCCCACTTAGTCAAATAATTAGTGCACACAATAATGTACATTTTTTTCTTTGAAGGAGGGTCAATAGGCCCAATGAAGTCCATGCCCCACTTGTCAAATGGCTCGAAAGTCACTTGAGGTTGTAGAAGCATTTCATATCTTGTAGTAGGCCTTCCCATCCTCTCACACCAATCACACTAACTAGTCTACTTTTTCACATCCTGATGAAGAGTGGACCAATAATAGCCTACTTGTAACACCTTGAATGGTGTCCTCTTTGCTACCAAGTTACCTCCACAAGGCCCATCATGACATGTCAGAATAATGTCAAATACTTCCTCTTCCCTGACACACATTCTCAATATTTTATCTCGGGTGAGTTTGAAAACATTGCCCCCAATCCAAGTGAAGGGGGCCCTTTTCCTGACTATCTTGCTCTTTTCATTGGAGGATAAGTTTGGTGGGAACTGAGTTGATACCAAATCGTTTGGTATATCAGCAAACCATTGAGAGAGAATTGAAATATAAAATAAGTTCTTGTCCGGTAACTGGTCATCCACCATTCCTTCTTCACCTGCAGGCAAATTTACCCCGGATAAAAAGTTTGCAACAACATTTTCCTTATCGGGCTTATCGACAATGGTTAGATCAAACTGTGGTAATAAAATTAACCATCTTATAATTCGAGCATTCAAATCTGGTTTGTTCATTAAATATTTGATTGCAGCATGGTCAGTATGCACAAATGTTTGATAGCCTATAATATAATGTCGGAATTTGTTTAATGAATGCACAACAACTAGGAGTTTCTTTTTGGTCACTGTATAATTTAATTCAACCTTTGATAAGTTCTTAATGATCAAATAGATAGCATAAGGCAGTTTTTCATCTATCTAGCATAGGGCTGCTCCTATGGCTTTGTGTGAGGCATCAGCATGAATATGAAAGTGGAGGGCCCAGTTTGGGCCTCGAATAATTGGTGTAGTGGTTAGCTTATCCTTTAGGATGTCTAAGGCCTCTTGACAACTTTTTGACCATATAAATTCATAATATTTGGCTAACAAACCAAATAAAGGAGAGGCCAAATTTCTAAAGTCCTTTATGAACCTTCGGTAGTATCCAGCAAACCCTAGGGAAATTCTCACATCTCTCTAGTTTTGAGGAGGTGGGAGCCTTTGGATTATGGTTATTTTGTTTGCGTCCACCCGTAGTCTTTGCTGAGATATTGAATGACCTAGATGGCCCGTGCAGTCAATAAGAATTCACATTTTTTAGGACTAAGAAATAGGTTCATTTCAATGCACTTGTGAAGTACTTTGCCTAGGTTAGATAGGGCTTGAGAATCATAGCCATAAGGTGTAAAATCATCCATATAAATCTCCACCACATCATGGACTAATTCGATGAAAATACTCAAGACTACTCTCTGGAAAGTGGAAGGGAAATTGCATATGCCAAAAGGAAGGACCCTATAGGAAAAAGTACCCTAAGGATAGGTGAATGTAGTCTTATCCTAGTCTTTGACGTAGATCTAGATTTGGTTGTACCCACTGAATCGATCTAGGAAAGAGAAAAGCATTTTAACTGCTAGGCCATCTAGCAATTTTCTCAATGAAGGGTAGAGGAAAATGATCCTCTTTTGTGGCTTTGTTCAACTCCCTGCAATCTACACAAATCCTCCACTTACCATTTTTCTTAGGAACTAACACCAAAGGGGAGACACACTCACTGTCGGAGATAGGGTAAATGAATCCTCCATCTAGCAAATTTTGCAGTTCTTCTTTGACTATATCTTTAAGAGTTGGATTCATCCTCCTTTGTGATTTCTAAACTACCTTGCAGCCATCTTTGATGTATATGTGGTGAGTACACACTGAGGGGTGTACTCCCTTCATTTCCTTGTATCTCCAAGTGAAGGCTTCTAGATTTTCCTTTAACATGTTGCATAGTTTCTCCTCTTCGAGAGCAGAAAGAGTTGGATTTATTTTCAAGGTCCTCTCTGGGATGAATTCTATGGTTTTGACATGAAGTGGGTTGGAATCGGACAAGCATAACTAAATTGGATGATTTTTATGGGTTTCCTGTACTGATTCTTCTAAATGTAATGAACCGAGAGTTGGACTTTGGAGCAAATGTTCAATCAAGTCATCCTCATATTTTTGTCCTCCCCCCATGGTTGCTTCCAAAGCATAAAGTTGGGCAGAATAAACTTCATCTTCTCCCTCCTCCTCCAACCATAAAGGTAAATCATGCTCTAGAGAAGGTTGATCAAGAGGGTATAGGACTAACTTCTTGGACATATGCCCATTCTTGATGGTCATATTACCAACTCTGCAGCTAATGTAAGAATCAGTAGTGGCCAACCATAACCTCCCAAGGATGAGAGGATAACCAGTAAGCTTAGCCTTAGGCTGGAGAACTAGGAAATCTACAGGGTACTCCCATGAGTCAATGGAGACCATCACATCCTCCACAATTCCCTCGGGAGTTACTATGGAACAGTCTGCAAGTTGCAGAACTATTGCGGTCTTCCTCAATGAACCTTGGAGGTTGAGCTTGAGCATGGTGCCCTTGGTCATCACATTAATGGCAACCCCAAGATCGATCAGAGTGTGAGGGACAATGGTTCCATTGATGCATACATCTACTGCAGGGCTTCCAGGGTCCAAATATTTTGGACATATTACCTTCCCCAACATTAATTCGGACAGCTGCCCAATGATATTAATGGTAGGGGCATCCCTTTTTCGCCTCCCTAGATGCTTGAAGCATTTCTCCTTAATCAAATTATTGTAAATGGGGACATCTTTTATTGCCTAGAGAAGGGGGATCTTTACACATTGATTTTTGAATTCTCCTCAAAGTTCAGTCTCTTCTGGAGTAGGCTAGAGTGGTTGGGCTAATCTCTTAGGAAAGGGTGGATTTACTTTAAGTTGTTTTTCCTCTCTTTCTTTCTCAAACTCCTTAGGTGGAGGGGGAGGTTTTTTATCCAAGATAGCTCTCCCAGATCTCAAGTTAATCTCCTGGATTTCCACAACATAAGTTGAATATGATTTCTCTCCATTGTACACTTACTGAGCCTACCTATTGTTCGGGTTTATATTTGGCTTGGCAGGCATCTGGGGTTTCCTGGGTGGAGCGGAGTGTAGGAGCTGTGGTTGGGCAGGTGGTGGAGGCAATAGAGCTAGAGAATTGTTGTATTGGTGCCTCCACCCTTGGAGTGGTATATTCCACTAAGGTTTTGGTGGAGCATAAGGTTGAGATGACTGGCTGGCTAGCTGGGAATGATACTGAGATGGATAGGACCAAGGGGGGGGTGTAGACTAGGAAGGGTGAGTAGGGGGTCCCCAAGAAGGTATAGTTGTGGTTTGGTTGGGGTTGTAATATGCATGGGATGACCCTTGCATGCCCTGTTGGTATGGTCTAATCTCAGGAGGTATCCTTTGGTTAATGTAGCAAAGCTGCTCAGTGACCCCTTGAGCTCCTTGATATACAACTTTAAGTTCGGGGAAATTAGGGCACTTGTCTGTGGAGTGTTTTTCTTCACAGATCAAGAAAATTTCAATGGACATTAATCCATAGGATGCCTCCTGGTGCATCTAGGACAAAATATGTCCAAGGCTCTCCCTACTTCCTCTTGCTTCCTTTTAATGTTCATGGTGTCCATTTGCAAGGCAAGGGTTTTCAACATCTCACTTTTGAAATCTTCTAGCATGTTTCCAATTTCACCCTTGATGGATGAGTTGGAAGATGATGTGTCGGCCATAGGTTGACTACCCCTACCATTTTTCCTGACCACCCTAGAATGGTTTTTAAAGATAGTCTTGATATCCTCATAGGGTAATTGGTAGATATCTCCTCCTACTAACAAATGTATGGTATCTAGAAGATCTTCTCTTACTCCCTAAAGTAGGACTAGTTTTTGTGACTCAAGGTCAAGTGTGCTTCTGGCCCGTTTGTAACTGAGATGGAATATTTCTTCGTAGTCTTCTAAGGATTCCTTATGGCCTATGGTCATCCTGAAAATTTATTCTTTAGTATCCTTTGACTCACAATAGTTCCAATATTTGTTGTTAAAGGACTGTTGCATCTGAGCCCAAGTTGTGATGCTATCTCTTGGTAAACCCATGAACCAACACAATGATGCATCCTTGAGCGTAGATGGAAATAGTTTTCAATTTTTTTCATCATCTATGTAGTCTTAGGTTCGAAATATAACAAAAAACTCAAATAGGAAAGTGTCGGGGTCCTCTGTGGTCAGGCCATGGAAATGAGGTAGGGTAGAGGGGCTGATATTTTTCATCTTAGTGTCCCTATTGGTTTCCCTTGTGGGGAAGGCACCCTCACCTCTCTCTATATTCCCTCTGTCATTTCGGTTTTCAGCCATTGGTTCAGTAGGAATGGGTTCGTCTTCTTCTTCCCCTGTAGATTATTCAAATATGTCTATTTTCTCACCTAAGGGTTCTTCTAGTTCATAGCCATCGAATAAGAGATAAGGTTGGTTATTGGATGGAGTGGGGGTATTTGGCAAAAATTTCCCTAAGTTGTCCCTATTCCCACGAGGCATGGAAGGAAATATTTTTGGGTTGGTTTTGTATTCTTTTTTAAAACTTGTAAAGTACTTACAAAATTGAAATTGTTGATTAAATGAAAATTACTGACAGAATGAAAAAGCTACTTGCTAAATTGAAATCCTACTTGCAGAATGGAAAGGAAAGCAGATAATGCAAAATGAAAGAAACAAAATAGCTAGATTACTTTTGCATATGTAAACTAATGGCAAAATATTGAAGATATGAAATAAAAGAAAATAAAGTAGTAATCACATTCTACTCAGACACCTCCCCGACAATGGCGCCAATAAGTAGTGAGTGCCAGTATTGTAGCAAGGATGTTGCAACTCCTGGGCTACCACCTTTACATATCAACCTAGGGTTCATACAAACTTGGTGGTCACAATGCTATATGCACAAGTAAAAGTGATGGTTCTGCCTGTTGTCATTGTTCAGTTGGCGAGAAACCACTGGGATTCCAAGCTAGACTTCTATGGAGTCAGAAGAAGCTTGATTATTTGATGGAAGAAAGGCAAATCTACTCTAAAGAGTTACTCTACTGCAGTAAAGAAAAAACAACATGTAATACTAAACCACATCATACCCTAATTAACCATTTAAGAAGCTATGCTAAGTAGAATTGCTAAATCAACACTAAAAAAATGCTATTATCTAAGTTGCAGAAGTAAAAAGCATCAAACAATACTAATGTGCAAGCAAATAAACTAAACTAAATCTTTTGTCACTTTTTTGGTTTTTTAGGAAAAATCAAGTATGCAAACTAATTGTTCCTGTGGATGTGACGGGTGGATAGAAGGTGTTTGAGGATGGCTAGAAGGTTTATGAAGTGGTTAGATGGTGTGGAGGGGTCCTAAGAGGATTTTTGTGACTTCCTAGAGGTTTCCCATCAATTTTGCCTCAAAACATGTTGTTTCATTAAAACCTATAGGATGTACTAGAAGCCTACAGGATGATCCTATAGGAATTATAGGAAACCTACAAGATACAACCAAGATCTAACTGTGAGGTGTTGGGAAGCTTGGGAAAGGTGTGTGATGTGTGGAATGGAGTATTAGGTGGTCTAGGAGCACTCAGGGGTCAATATCCAAGATAAGAGATGGCTAGATTCACTCAATGTATCTAGGTGAATTTCAATGAAAAATGATGAAAAGCTAGTGAGGGTGATGGTGAAATAAGGGATGGCTAAGGTGGATGAAGTGGGAGGTGGTTGTTGGTTATGAAGTCTTGGTCTCCTCCTAAAGTACCTGCTCTACTTAAAACATGTGTGTCTTCCAAGAACTATGCAACAAGATACATTTTCATAAACTAGAAAAGCATGAATCAATTGCCTATATTATGCATGAAGAGAGTTGTTGAAGGGAATGAAAGCTTGAGTGATATCTTATTGTAGAAATGGAGATGGAGAAATATGACAATGAAATCTACCTTGCAACATGAACCAAATACTGAATCAAAGACAACAAACTCCAAAGCTCATATAAGAACCAAAAATCTATGTTTTTGGGGATTCTCAAGGGTACCTTCCTAAAGTCATGCTCCCAGAGGGAGGAAGTGAGTTCAAGACACATGCTGACAACCTTATGGTTATCCTTTTCTCCTTGCTATCCTGCTACTTGAAAGAAGGCACAAATGGAAGGAAACTATCACACAACCAATCTAATCTACACTACAATAATGGAAAATTGCATCTACGAAGCAAATTAAAAATTAAGAAATGAATCTACACTGGCATACATGTACAATAAAGAGGAGCTTTGGCTACTAGGTTTGGGCCCTAACCCAAGAAATTTATCCCTCTGAGTTAACTTAGTGTTGGCTCAAAAAAAAACTCATTCTTATTACCAAAACAACAGATTACATCAAAAAACTTGTCACAAGTCTTGCAAATCGAAAATAGAGTAGAGTTCTATAATCAAAATCTGAATCCTACTAAGGTCCTAGGCCTCTCTACTTATACATCTGAAGTTTGCAATGATTTTATTAAAATTAGAGAGGCTTGACTCCCAAACTTGAGATATACTGGTGCTTTGTCTTTCACTTGCTCAGCTGCCTTCTAGTCCTCATGATTTGGTTGTTTGCACTCCAAGCTGATGGAGGAATATTCAAATGGAGGGCTAGTAAATGAGGAAGATTTACCTCCTATAATCCCTCTCCCTTGTCCCAATCAAGTTTTGACATTGGTCTTTTCCAAGATTCCTTGCTTTTATCCTTTAATCCTACATTAAATGCAACTTAGACCACAAAGAAAAATATCCAACTCTAACTCATCTCATAAACAAAATATAATCAAAATTATGCAATAAGTTATGATAATAGTTGGTTTAACTAAGCTAGGAAGTGAATTAAGGCCCATATAATTACCCGATGATGAGGCTCATCATGAATCTGAATGGTAGGTAGGCTCATTGGTTGGCTATGATCATTGAGTTCCATTTTGAGATCAGGTGCATCAAATGAAAAGAGAATAGAGTGGTAGATTCTCTTAGTAGTTCGATAATGGTAAATGGCTTAGGAGCCATGAGCTCCTATGGGACAGACTTATAGGCTAGGATCTTGCAAGAAAATCAGCATTATGTCATATATATGGATATTTTGCATAAGTAGTAGCATAATACAAGTACAGGTACAAGTGATAGTACATGTATAGGTAGGTGTGATAGTACATATACAAATACAGGTCATGGTACAGTTCATGGTATAGGTACAGGTATAGGTGAAGGTGCACAGGATGTGGACTATTTCCTTAGAGTATATGGATTCGTTAGATTCAGAGATAGGATACATGTGTCAGATAAAATTGAGCTCAAGAAGGTGGTATTTAGAGAGTTTCATGCTAAACCATATTCAGGTCACCTAGGTTATCAGAAGAGAGTGACAGTCGTGAAGAGATTTTATTGTTGGCGGAACCTGAAGAGGGATGTAGGAGAGTTTGTGTATAGTTGTTTTGATTTTTCAGTGTGTGAAGGCAGAGTGTAGGCATCTAGGTGGACTGCTATAGCCAATTTTGATTCCATAGTGGAAATGGGAAGTCATTTCCATGGAATTCACCATAGGTTTGTTGAGGAAAGTGAGACAGCATGATTCCATAATGGTTATTGTGGACACGTTGACAAACATTGCACATTTCATTCCAATGAAGTCTACATGTCCAACTAGCTATGTAGCACAGGTATTCATCAAATATGTGGACATATTGCATGGTGTTTCAAAGAATATTGTGTCAAACAAGGATGTGAAGTTCGCTTCCATGCTTTGGAAGGAGTTTTTTGTAGATTTTGGCATAGAGTTGGCCTTTAGTACAACTTATCATCCGTAGACAGAGGGATAGATAGAATGGGTGAACAATTTATTGGAGGAGCTATTAAGGGTGTATGTGATACATCAGTAGCAAAAGTGAGAAGAATATCTTCCACTCGTAGAGTTCACTTACAATAATGGGTATCAGGAATATTTGAAGGTGAGCGTGTTTGAGGCATTGTATGGACAAAGTTGCAATACTCTTATCAGTTGGAGTGATCCATTTAACAGGGTGTTGATAAGATGAGACATGTTGGTAGATATGGCATAGGAGATGCAGGTTATAAAGAAGAATCTAAAGGCACCATGGGATAGGTGGAAAAGATATGCAGATCAGGAAAGGTTGTTCAAGGACTTCAAGGATGGGGAACATGTGTGTTTGCGCATCAAACCAAAGAATATATCCTTACATATTGGATCATGTGCCAAGCTGGCACCACAGTTTTGTGGACCCTTCATTATTATTGAGAGGATTGGCACCATAGCCCGTCGACTTGCACTGCCTCCAACAGTGAAATTCCATGATGTTTTCCATGTGTCATTGTTTAAGAAGTACGTTAGAGATGTTGATCATGTGATTGACTAGTCTATATTTTAGAGAAAAAGGTGATCATGCAATGGAACCAAGAAATCAAGAAATTTAAAGTGAAATGGAACAACTTTGGGCCCAAAGAAGCTACATGGGAGATGGTGGATCATCAGATGCAGGACATGTATCCTTATTTGTTTGTCGATTGAGGAAAACCAGTTTTGGTATAGTGTCTTGGTATATGTTTTAGAATATGTTTTTGTGATGTTGTTTTATGTACATTGTTGGGTGTGGTTTTTTACGTATTTTTTGAACATTCTTTCCCCAGTTTTGATCCTTTTGTCCTCCAGGCCTATGAATTTACATGACTAATTCCCCTGTTTTCTCACCTTTATAACCTATTCTACTATCATGTTACTTTGCCTTATTTTACTAAATAATACGATGATTTATTCCTTTTTGTGGCTAACTGGGGGATCATTGAAGAAGTATTTTGGAAATCTCTTCTCCTTTTCAGGTGTTTCTCGCGAGCACAAAGTTATGGAGAAGATAGACAATTCAATTAACTACAGAGAGGGGTACAACAGTTCGTTGTTACACCCTGTATGTTGTCACAGATTTTTGTTACACATTGGATGTTGTTATAGGATGTTGTTACAAGATGTTATTACACTACACATTGATAAAAAAGTTTGTTTTTACAACAAGGTTGTTGCCGCCAGTGACTTCGTAACATCCCAAATCGCTATTCACTCATAGGATGTTGTTGCACCAAGTGGTTGCAATCCTAACTAATATATATTTGTATTTAGAAATAGGTTGTAACTACTTTAATTTTTTATGAGCATCAGAAAATGAGATTCTCATGACTCATATGTTTTTAATTTAGGGTATGTAATAACTATAAAGGAACTTGATTTTCCATGTACAAGGACATAGAATATAGAAAAGTATTGTTACTATTCTTCTGTAACTCTACAATTATTATTTTTAATATTAATCAGCACGGTCATGTTGTTACTACTCTTAATTTGATTCGTTAATTACTTTTTTGTTATTGCTACGCCCTGCTGAGGAGGAAGGGCCCTCTTCTTTGGCAGGGGCTGCAGTGATAGAGGTAGTGTACATTCTAGTTTAGCTAATTGATTTATGGTTTCTTGTTGTTGTTGTACAAATTGTGGTTTACATTCGATGTTGTTTCAATTTACATTATATTGTTACACTGAGTTAATCAATAGAATGGTAGTAACCAGCTGGATTAGATATTAGTCACTTTGTGGTACACCTTTAATTTAATAGTTACGAACTGTGATTCTATTCTATAGAGTGTTTCTATGTCTACATAAATGTTTTGATTCAAAAATTTGGTTCAGTGACATATTTTACTGTTTTCTTCATTTTCTCATTCTTGGTTGTAGTGTATCATCAAAGACAGTGCAAACTCCATTGAAATAGTAGGAACTACCCTTGATTGACTATTAAATTTTGTATTTTTGGTCAATTAGGATTGATTAAAACATCACAACATTTTGGCACCATTCTCAGGGATGGAAGTTGACAATACAGTCAACCAAGTTGTTTGTTTGATCTAGAGTGTTACTAGTACACAATTGTTGGGCAGTAAGATGAGAGGTAAGAACCTACACATCGCTCTAACATACATGGGTAGTCTTACCATTGTGATCACTAGGGCACTTAGGGAATTTTGGTGTCTTCTTTAGCACGTCTTCAGCTCTTCAGTTGTTGGGCAGTAAGACGAGAGGTAAGAACTTGCACATCTCTCTAACATACCTAGTGGGCTCACCACTGTCGAATACTGAGATACTTAGGGTGTGAATTAATACACATAGGGTCCATGTGTACAACTATAGGAATTATAGAGATACCAAAACTACCCCCACTCTAGTTAGTCATAGGAAAAGCAGGTCATAAAAAGGAAAGGAAGAGTGTATATTTGGGAAGGAAAATGTTTATCCAGGAACTAATCTCTAAGGAAGAAAAAGAACAATCCATCTCTTAAAGGGATGTAAGGAAACAATGGTCATCGAAAGCTATTACTCCCATAGAAAAATCAAAAACCTTTGATTCCTCAATCTCGGGATCATATCATTCTAAAGATAACACCCACACCGCCAAGACCAAGAATCTGAATCAGGGGCAGGAGGGGGAAGCTAGTAGCCTAAACTTGAGCACCAAGCGACAAGGTGAAACTGAGGGGGAGCATTGAACACCTGAGATGGAAGAACACCTTTTTTTTTATCAATACCTAGATATAGGTAGTGTGGTGAAACGGATAGCCCTAAGGACATCTGAGCTACTAATCATACCTACAAGACCATCACAAGAACATTTTGAAGGACATCTGTTAAAACAAGGGTTAGAAGGATTAGTCATGGGGGACAACAATGAAAACAATGCTAAAATAGATGCTACTATAACCACTTCTGAGTTACCAATTGGGGATAGCAAAGGTGAAGCTCCTATTAAAAATATTCCTTTATCATCCTTACCATCCTTCCAGGGGATGACTATGAAAGATCGAGACACCTTTCTATTTGAATTCGATGTCTTATGCACAAGTTATGATTATACCTCAGATGCACAGAAATTAAAATTATTTCCTTCTACTTTAAAAGGGGCAACCTTGAGATGGTTCATGGGATTGGACTTCACTTCTATTCAAACATGGAATGATATGAAGTAGATGTCCTTATCAAAGTACCAATACTATTATAGAACAAGGGACTTAAGGGAGGAGATATTTAGAATGACAAAGAAGGAGGATGAAAACCTAGAAGATTATGTGGAGCAGTTCCATTATAATCTGGAGAGGTCTAAACATAGTGATTTTGACCAAGAAATCTTGAAGACTATATTTATTAAAGTAATGAAGGATGACTACCTTGACACCCTAAACCTATTAGAGAAGGGGGATATATCGCAAGAACCATTTGCTGAAATTGTAAAGCTCTATTTAAGATGGTCTAAAGGATTGTCTAAGGGGAGAAGCACAATTTGATATGCCTTTACCCAAATACAAAAATCTGCAAGAGGAGTGACTAGAGCAGAGATTGGGAATTTGTTCGAAAATTTCAAGAGCAATATCCTAAGTATTCTCTCTACCCAAATAAAAACAACGCAGATCAAGAAGACATAAGCAAAGGATGACACACCTTTGGCTATCTTCCATCGAAATTGTTGGAAGAAACATCCTTTGAGGGAATGTGAATTGAACAACATCAGCTTGTGTAATATTTACGAGCTGGAACATTCAACAAGGCAATGTTTGAAGCTTCCTGGATTGAAGGAAGTACTTAAAGAATCAAGCAAGGAAGTGGAGTCCTCTTATTTCATCGCACCAAGGAGACCATGACAACCACCACCTCTAGGCATGTGTGATGATTTTTCCTCTTTCAATTCGTGGAACAATGCATATAATACTTAATAATATCCATGGAAATATCCTACTCCTCCTTCAACATAGTTTCCTTTACGGTGGAGCCAGTGGTCTCCATTTCCCTTTGTCAAATACCCTCAATCTCAACCATATCCTTGGAACTAGAAATGGAGTGCAAATGCCCAGAACTCAGCTTTACTTGGATTACCTATGCAACAACAACTGCAGTTACCTACTTTCCAAACTCCTGCTCCTTCACTACCTCTGTGACCCCAACTACCTATGCATCCTAACCCAAACCCAAAAAATAAAGCATCTCAGGGCATAAAGGCTCTGACTACCTTCCAAATCTACCTTATTACCCCCATGGGGCTTAATGAAATACAATTGTGATCGGGAAAGGTAATTAAACTAAGTCACTCCCCTATCGTTACAGAGGAGGAATGTGAACCATCCAGAAGAGATAGCAGAGGCTCTCAACCGGCTATTGTGCCTACAAAAACTGATATAGAAGAAGTTGTTACATCTGTAATAGCCAACGCGGGAAAGGTTGTTACTTCTATAATAGCCAACTGAGGAAAGGCTGATATACCTGTAACAACTGATTCAATTGTCGTAACTTATGACCCTCTCTATCCTCAGAGATTGGTTGAACCTAGGATGGATTCGTAACTCGAATCTGATTTTCTTAGGGAGTTACAAAATCTACATGTACGAATTCCTCTACTACAAGCCCTTAAGGAAGTACCTATTTATGCTAAAATAGTGAAATATTTGTGTTTCAAGAAACCTGGGTTGCCATTAATGTAATAGTAAAGTAACTCTTTACCACCCTTGAGCTACAAGGACTTAGACATACTCCTATTGTACTTGAATTAGCAGATAGCTCCTCTGGAAAATCTAAGGGTGTGTTAGAGGATATCGTGATTACAATAGCTTCCTAGAGGTATCTGACTGGGTTTCTTATCTTGCAACCCAAATCCAATTTGGGGGGACATCCTCTGATCCTAGGGAGACCTTGGTTGGCCACTACAAATGCATTTATAGGCTGCATATCGGGATCTATGGTGATCTCAGATGGTGAGGCAACAAGGAACCTTAGCCTTTACCCTCCAAAACCAAATTTTGATGTATACAACCCTTGGTGGGATGAGTTTGAGCTTTAGTCAGATCTTTCCCTACCACTACTCACTCTGGAGAAAGCCCACTATTTCAAGGATGAGACAGAAGATGATGTCATTAATGGTTTTATTAGTGACTTATTTTCTATCGCTTTTGTTAAAAATGAAAATGAAGAAGAAGAGGTGGAAGATATAGATTTTGAAAACATAAGAACCGCTCTGAATATTGACAGCAGTCCAATTGAGATAGAACCTAGAAATTTTTTGAATATTAACCCCAACTTGACTGTTGAGCAAAACCAACTATTGTTACAACTGTTATAGAAATACAAAAAGTCATTTGCATGGGACTATACGGATATGAAAGGGATCCACCCTAACTTATGCACTCACCAGATTTATTTGAAGGATGGTTGCAAACCAGTCAGACAACCACAACATCACATGAACCTTGCATTGAAGGAGGTGGTAAAGGAAGAATTACATAAACTCCTGAGTGCTAGTTTTATTTATCAAATATCTGACAATCAGTGGGTGTCGTAGCTTTTCATCATTCCTAAAATGAATAGCATGTGGAGAGTCTGTGTAGATTATAGAGAACTCAATAAAGCCACTCGAAAGGACCATTTCCCCTTACCATTTATAGATCAGGTCCTTGATATCGTTTTCGGAAAGAAATTCTTTTCATTCTTGGAGGGATTTAGTGGCTACAATCAGATACATATTTCCTGGAAGGATCAGGATAAAACAACCTTTACTTGCCCTTGGGGAACCTTGACATATAGAGTGCTTCCTTTCAGACTCTGTAACGCAACAACAAACTTTCAAATGGAAATACTAGGATTTATTTCTGCCTTGTTGAATGGCCCCCTTGAAATCATCATGGACGATTTTACAACTTATGGAGATGGTTTTGAAACAGCATTAGTTAATCTGGAAAAAGTGTTGGAACGTTGTGTACAAACTAATGTTACTTTAAGCACTGAAAAATGTCATATGATGATGACTGAAGGGATCGTTCTTGGACACTACATTTCTGCTGAAGGAATCGAGGTAGACCCTGCAAAAATAGAGGTAATTCTAAAAATTCAAACCCCTAAAATGAAAAAAGAGGTACGTAATTTCTTTGGACATGTAGGGTATTACAGGAGATTTATAGAAAAACTTTCAAAAATTGCATCACCACTATTTTCCTTACTCATGAAGGATGACGAATTTTATGGACAGGTAAGTGTGAGTAGGCCTTTTAAAAATTGAAATGTTGTGTATCAGCAGCTCTGGTGTTGTGAGGACCTAATTGGAAACTATCATTTCACATAGCTGCAGATGCATCTGATATTGTTGTAGGTGTTGTTTTGGGCCAACTGGAGGATAATAAACCTTATGCTATTTACTACATAAGCAAAAATCTAATCCCGGCTGAGCTCAACTACATAGTGACCGACAAGGAGTTCTTAGCAGTCATGCACGCCATCAATAAAATCCAACATTATATCAGCGGGTATCAACTACTTGTACACACTGACCATTCTTCCATTCATTTTTTAATGAATAAGCCAATTACCAATGGTAGGATTACACGCTAGTTATTGTTCTTACAAGAATTTGATATCACAATTGTCGCTAAACATGGAAAAGATAATGTAGTACTTGATTTTATTTCTAGGTTATCTATTGATGACCATTACATTCCCACTAAGGATTCTTTCCCAAATGAATATCTTTTTGCTATTTCTACTTACTCACCTTGATATGAAGATATAACCAATTATCTTACTGCAGGGAAGTTTCCATAGTATTTGTCCTCCAAGGAGAAAAAAAATCATACAGCAAAGTGCTACATATACCTGGATAGATGGGAATCTCTATCTCACTAGACTAGACTTCTAGATCATATGTTGTGTTAGAGGAGATGATGTCTTTGATAGCCTTAAAGCTTGTCATGAAGAACCTTTTGGAGGGCACTTCGCAGACAAACATACATGATACAAAGTCATTTCAACATGGTATTATTGGTCAACAATACTTCAAGATGCCAAGAAGTTTGTGAAGGGATGTGATAGTTATCAAGGGATGGGCCAACCATTGCAATTAGATGAGATGTCGTTATAGACCCAAATATTCTTAGAACCTTTTGAGAATGGGCCCTAGATTTTGTGGGACCAATTAATCCCTCATCTAGATAGGAATCTTACATCTTGGTCTGCACCGACTATGTCACAATATGGGTTGAGAGAAAGGCACTAACCAGAGCCACAGAGCAGGCTGTCTCAAAATTTATTTTTGAAGATATAGTTTTCCAATTTTGGCATACCCATGGGAGATAGTCATAGACGAAGGACCGCATTTCACATCTCATAAGATCTAGGAGTTGGTTGAAAAATATAAAATCCATCATAGGATCACAACACCTTATCATCCACAAGAAAATGTCCAAGTGGAAAGCACTAACAAGGTCATTGAGGGGATCCTTACTAAGACTGTGGCTAGTCACCGAAGAAATTGGGTTGATAAACTTCCATAAGTGTTGTCTACATACAAGACTACATGGAGGAATACCACTAGATTCTCACTATATGAACTTGTGTATTGTAAAAACCCTTTATTCCCCATTGAGTTTGAAATCAAGACACTAAGAACAACATTGCAAGTCAATTTGGATCTGGCTACAACACAAAAGTATAGATTGAACCAACAAAATGAAGTGGAGGAGAAACGGTTAGCTACTATCTAGCAAACAAAGATTATCCAGTAGCAGAGATCTAAGTGGCATGATAGATTCATCAAGAAGAAGAAGTTCCAGAAATGAGATTGGGCGCTCCTATACGACTCAAAATTTAAAGACTTCAAGGGTAAGATCTACACTATATGACTAGGTCCCTATGAGGTAGATGTAGTCTTTGACAATGGGACTGTATATTTGGTAACCATCGACACTGCAAGGACACCACTACATGCAAATGAGCACCATCTTCGGTTATATCGAAAACCTTATTCAAGGGATTCATTTTTCAACATTGTCACAAATTTGGATCTACAGATTACAAGAACAAGGGAAAGCCCCCGTGTGCTACAAAAAATCTAATTTTTCCAATAAGTGTAACTTCTGAAAATA
>APFE030951093.1:35947-51436 GCA_000404065.3 Pinus taeda | reverse complement strand
TAAATTAAAATTATAAAAATGTTATTCCAAAAAAATATAAATTTATTTAACTTCAAATTAAAAATTAATAGTAAAGTAATAGCCATTAACCCATAATTAAAATGATTAACTTGAATGTCTTGAACCAACTTTTCTATATATCTTCCTCTCCCATTAACCAATCCATTAAAATAATTAACTTGATGTGCTCATCACCCGAATCACATTTTACCTCAATTCCTCCCAATTACACACTTTGTTGAATGGAAAACATGTTACGCATGTTGTTACAATATTTCGAAATCCTTTATCTTCTCCTGTGTCCCGCCTGTAAGCAAAGGTTCAACCAATCTTCTCTTATGTAAAGGGATAACACCGTTTTGTTAATTTTTAGATACAAGTTTATATATATTAAATAGTTTCCAATGTTGAAGGGGAAAATTGGAAAAATGATTTTTTGATGTTATTAAAATATAATGTTGTTATTAAAATTGGTTAGTCCGGATATTTCATAAAAATGGTTTTTATAAAATATGATTGACAATCTCTTTTATGAAATTTGAATCTAAATTTTACATCATTTTTATAAAAAATGAATTTAAATTCTATATGTTTCTGTAAAATAGGTTTTATAGCTTATAGTGGAGTCTTATTTTCAATTTCTCATAAAATTTGAATTACAAACAAACCAAATAACAAGTAAGTAAATAAGATTGTCCGTGAGGAAAGGAAATAGGTTATTAGTCAAAGGGACTTAAAAAAAGCATGTTTGAATATCATTATAAAATATATTATTATAATAGATATATGAAGTCAAGGAGTAGAGAGAACTAGGGTTTGAGATAGAAGACTCAGGAACAAGCTGGTATCCGTGGAGGGGCAAGGAGGAGGGAGCTCCACTCCCTCTTACAGTAACGTGGTTTCGAACAGAAGCAAAGGAGCGAATCGAAACAAACCTCAAAACTCTTCGGAGAATGAGACAAAAATTACTGACACCCAAAAGGCGGAAGGCAGCAAACCCCATGAAAAGGAAGGGACCCACGAGGAGGTTCGACAGGAGGAGAAAGCTGAAAACAGTGGTCAGAAAACTGTGAACAGTAAAAAAATGGGGCCCTGCAAACCCAAGTCTAACATTAAACCTCAGGTAGTCCTAAACAATCCAGCTTTGTAGGAGCACAGGAATCACATGACCACCTATGCAATCATATGCAAGTTTATGGGTATCTGGCCCACGGAAAAGACACTATACACTTGGATAAAAAACACCTGGAAACCAAAAGGAGAACTAAATATCCATCTTGGATCTAAGTGTTTTTTTACTGTGGTATTCACAAACCTGGAGGATAAGGACATAATTTTTGAAGGAGGACCATACTTCTTAATGGCTGCTGGTCTCTACATGCGACCTTGGACGATGAACTTTGTTCCGGAGCGTGAGACGTTCACATCAATCCCGGTATGGATAAGACTATACTCTTTACCTTTAGATTATTGGATGTCGGAATCTTTAAAAGCTATAGGCAATAAATTAGGGCATTTCATAAAGATATCAGAGACAACTCTGCAAGGAAAATATAACACCTTTGCTCGCATATGTGTAGAGATGGACTTATCAGGAGCACTTCCAGATGAGGTCATCCTAGAATTTTATGATGAGGAATGGGTTTAGATAGTTGACTGTGAACACATACCATTTAGATGTCACAAGTGTCATGAACATGGACACCTCTTCAGGGACTGCCCACTTAATAAAAGGGAGGAAAACCAGAAAACCAATAAAGGAAAAGACCCGGAAGGTTTTACCGAAGTGGGAGGAAGGGGGAAGGAGGAGGAAAGAGGACCCAAAAGAAGTCCAGTGAAAGCAAATTACTGAGTCACAACAGTTTTGAAATCTTAGAAGAGGAAGAAGAGGAAGAAGAAGGAACACAAAGAATACCAGAAAACCACCAAAGAGAGAAAGGAAAAGAGGCTAACATGGAAATCATATAGGAACAAGATGAACACAGAATGGATCCTCAAAAATCCATGGAATTAGACAAGGACCATGAGATGACCCCAAGTGAAAGCGGCACAGAGGACCAAGATCTACAAGAGATCCTTGAGCGGGAGAACCTTGAACTAGAAAAGTTTCTAGAGCAAGGAAGCGACAAAGGAATCAACTCTCTACCACAGGAGGAACTTGATAGAGTACAACAATTATTCCTAAACAAGTCTAATCAAAAGGCTATAGGAGTAAAAAGAGGCTATGACAACTAGGAGAACAGAGTTAAATCAATGGGATTAGTATCAGGAAAATCTACCAAAAACCCAGGAAAAAAAAGAGGAAGGAAGAGACAAAAAGAATTGTTGTTAGAATGCAGAAAACTCATGATTAACTCAGGCAAGATAAAAGATCTCTCCATTTACTCCTTTAAAAACCCAACATTATGAAACTCACAACATGGAACATTAGGGGACTAGGTAGTAAAAGATAACAGAGAAATTTAAGTAACAGAATCAAGGAAGAAAAACCTGATATGGTGTTCATATAGGAAACAAAATGCTCAGTAGAGAAAATTAGAGAAAAGCATAACAAATGGTTAAGTAAGTATGAGTATCTCGAAGTCAAAGCAACTAATGCAACAGGGGCAATTCTCACTCTATGGAATCAATAGAAATTTGGTATTCTTGATGCGGAGGCATCCAAGCACCACCTCTCTCTGATTATTCAACGTGTGGGTGACAAGGAGTGCTACATGATTACCAATGTCTATGGTCCTCAACTTTTGGAAGAAAAACTCTGGCTCCTCACCTCTCTAGAGGAAATGAAAGAAAGGAACCCATAATTACCCTGGATCCTGGGATGAGATTTTAATATGATTAAATCTCTCATGGAAAAAAAGGGGGAACCAGAATATTGGGTAGAGACTCAGTAGCATTCCAGAACTTCCTCACTAATATGAGACTGGTAGACATGGACATGGAAATGGAATGTTCACGTGGAATAACAAGAGAAGGGGTATAGCTCAAGTAGCCTCAAGACTTGACAGATTCATAGTCTTAGAGGAATTATTGCTCACAGGGAACAACTTGACAACTTGCATCCTCCCTTTTGGGGGATCAGATCACTGGCCCATACAACTGGAAGCTTCCATGATAGGAATCGCGAGAAACAGGCCCTTCCTGTTTGAGAATGTCTGGCTCACACACTCTGATTTCATCACAAACATTGAGAAGTGGTGGGCTGAAGAGTTACACACCCAAGGAACGAAAATGTTCATTCTTCATCTTAGACTCAAACACATCAAGGGAAAGCTCAAAGAATGGAACAAAAACGAGTTTGGAAACATCTTCAAAGCTAAAGAAGAAGTTGAAAAGAAATTACAGGAGATTAATCAAATTCTCATCTCAGAAGGATTCACAGAGGAAAGAAAAGAGCTAGCAGACTCACTTCAACAAGAATGGGATAAAAGATGTTATTAGGAGGAAATTTCTGGAGACAAAAGTCCAGAGTGAAATGGATTAAGGAAGGGGAGAGGAACACTAAGTTCTTTCACAAGTCTACCATTGCACACAGGGCTAACAATAGGATAACGAAACTTACAGATCCCCAAGGAACAGAGCAAAATACTCATGAAAAAATGGAAGATGTTCTGGTCCAACACTTTTAAAGTATTGCCGAGGAGAATATGGCAGACAGATCCCAATTCACTAAAAGATTTACCCAACACATTCCAAAGCTAGTAACCAGGGAAGACAACCATAATCTCAACATGCCAGTGTCGGAGGAGGAGGTCAATGAGGTCATCAAAGAAATGCGTAATGGGAAAGATCTAGGACCAGACGATTTCAATGTAGACTTCTTCAAATCTTATTGGAAGATAGTCAAACATGACATTCTAGAAGTAGTGGAGGAATCGAGATTTAATCATATTAAAAAGAAAAATCCACCACTCCCGACAGATTCTGACCCATAGTTTTATGCAATGTGGTGTACAAAATCATTTCCAAAGTCATTGCCAATAGACTCAAACCTCTTCTACCAACACTTGTGTCAGAAGAGTAGACTGGATGTGCGGAATGGAGGCAAATTCTCAATAATATCATTCAAGCTCATGAAGTGGTGCACTCCCTCAAAACCAATAAGCAAGCAGGCATGATTATATAGATGGATATAGCGAAAGCTTGTGATAAACTAAGTTGGTCTTATATCAGGGATGTTCTCAAAGCATATGGCTTTGACCACAATTGGATAAGGTGGGTCATGGCTCTTGTCACTATTGTCAGTCGCTCAATTCTCCTTAATGGCTCTCCATCCAGAACTTTCAAGCCTTCAAGAGGCCTCAGACAAGGTGATCCTCTTTCACCATTCCTCTTCATTCTCATGATGGAAGGATTGGGCAGAGCGATCACTGCTACCAGGGAGGAAGGAAGAATACAAGGACTGAGACTTACTCAGAATGGAGATACTTTGACCCATCAACAATTTGTGGACGACACTATGTTGCAAGGCATACCCATAGTCAAGGAAGCCAAAGCATTCAAACAAATCCTATATGAGTTTGCTTTGGCTGCAGGTACTGAAGTAAGCCTTGAAAAATCTAAGATCTTCTTTTTCAACACTGATATCTCTATTCAAAGGAATCTCTCCAGAATTCTTGGCTTTCAAAGAGATTCACTACCCTCCAAATATCTGGGAGTACCCCTCACAGACAAACCACTGAGAAAGGACATCTGGGAGGCTGTAACAAATAAACTAAAGGACAAGGTCAGCAAGTGGACTAGTAGATCCTTGAATTTAGCGGGAAGGTTAGTCCTCACCAAGGCGATGCTACAAACCATCCCAATCTTCATGTTTTCAACCCTCCCGACACCAACAGGTATCCTTCAGCAAATCAGAAATATCCAAAGAGACTTTCTTTGGGGAAAAGGAGAAGAGAAAAAGAAATGAGCTCTGGTAGCCTGGGACAATATTTGCAAACCCAAATCCCATGGTGGCTTAGGTCTACATGACCCGGTGATTCTAAACAGAGTCTTGAGAGCAAAACTATGGTGGAGATGGCTAAAGGAAATACAAAACCCCTGGGCGAAACTTTGGAAACAAAAATATGCAATGGATTGGCAAGAAAAAGACCACATAAGAATGTCAGGAAACATAAAAGATTCCCATACTTGGAACAAGGCCTGGGAGAACAGAGCTTTAGTACAAAAACACAGTTTCTGGGAGATCAGAAATGGAAACCTTGCCTGGTTCTAGGAGGACAACTGGCAGCAAGAAGGTAACCTTAGCAGAGAGGAACTAGATAGTATTCAGACTGATACAATAAACAAAGCACTGAAAAAGTGAGTGTCTATTGGGAACAGTGAAGGGAGAATTGTAAATGGAGAATTTGGAAGCTACCAGAATACAATGAGGCGACCCCGCTGAAAACTCAAGCTAAAGCTCTGGAGATCATCCTGGAAAAGAGACAAATTTTGACCTCAACTTCGGATGAACTACTAAGATGGGGTAGAAATAATGAGGGTGTCTTCAACCTCAAGGAAGCCAAAAGAATAGCTATGGGACTTAACTTACCAAGCACTGACAAGACATGGAAAGATATATGGAACAACCCACACTGGAAGAAGATAAAACTGTTCAGGTGGTTGGTCCAACATGGAAAGATTCTAACTTGGGAGAATCTCAGAAAGAGAGGGTTTGCTAGACCTTCAAGATGCCATTTATGTGGCCAGCAAGAAGAAACCATGAATCATCTTCTCAACCTCTGTTCCTACACCTCAACCTTATGGAATTGGGTAGCCAATGTCTTTAGGCAGATGGAAAGGAACAAAAATGACATTACTGTTATGTTGAAAAACTGGAGAAGAGAATTCTCAGAGAATGAGACAGTAAATATTGCCTGAGCCCTGATTCCAGGTTTCTTGGTCTGGAATGTTTGGAAAGAATGCAACAATAGAATCTTCAAAGATAAGACTGGCCTAGCTCAAAATATCATAACAGTAATCCTAAAGCATCTTAAGGAAATGGTCAACGGCCTAGGGGGCATTCTCCAGAAAAGCCCCCGGGCAACAGAGAAGCCTGCATTCTGAAACTGTTGGGACTGTAGTCACCTAACCCTTAGAGTCCTAATGGAACTGTGAAGCATACTTCAGAAGGAAAAGCTTTCTGGCAACCTCCTCCACATGGTTTTTTAAAATTCAACATAGATGGAGCCTCAAAAGGTAACCCTGGGGATGCTGGTTATGGTGGATTTAAAGAGATGAGGAGGGCAACTTAAAAGTCATCTTCCACAGCCACCTGGGAAGGGCCACCAATAGTATGGTGGAACTCATGGCTATGGAGCTATGCTTGGAGATTCTAATAGAGTACAACATTCACAATGCCGTCATCGAGGCTGACTCCAAATTAATCATCAATTCGATCAAATGGCTAGGCTCAGGCACTTCACCAGATAAAGTCTCGAGCCACTGGAGACTTCTACAAGTCTATCACAGAATACAAGATCACCTCAGAATTCTAAGAACTCTAAGTTTCGTTCGTGTAAGAAGAGAAGCCAATAGTGTAGCAAACCAGCTAGCCAGTGAAGGGGTAAGATGCACACGTGACAACAGGTGCTGCAGGTGGGAGGAGGTACCAGACAACCAATTGCGTGAAGGCTATTCATTTAGGGTCCTCACAGACATGGAGAAGTACCAGAACAGACAAGGCAACTCACTATCTCCTCTCGCCAATGAAGGATAGGGGTATATAAGGAAGATACATAGAAGTTTGGGAACTTGTGGGTCTCGAAGGAAAATAGGCAGTGGTAGAGCAAAGGCTACAGGCCAACGAGCAGGTTGGTGGGTTCGGGAGTTAGCCAGTTGGAGTCAAAACAATTTCCAGTTTACCACCCTTATCGGGCGCCCTTAAAATCAAAAGTGGTTTCTACGAATCACATGCGATGCCACTCAACTGTCAACACGTGGCTTTGGGAGGAGAGTGAATACCGCCCTCATTGGGAGGGTATTCCTCGAGCTTTTGCTCCGCTCGATATGGCCATTAGCCTTTTGATCATGGGGGAGTAGATCGACGACTATTGGCTATCGAGCAGGTTAGTGGGTCCAAGAGAAAGTCAGAGGGAGTCAAAATAGCTTCTGATTTACCACCCATATCGGGCGCCCTCAAAACCAAAAGTGGTTTCTACGAATTGCATGCGATGCCATTCAACAGTCTACATGTGACTTGGGGAGGTGAGTGAATACCACCCTCATCGGGTGGGTATTCCTCGGGCTTATATTCCGTGCAATATGGCCATTGGCCGTTTGATCATGGGGGAGCAGATTGACGGCTATCAACTATCGAGCAAGTTAGTGGGCCCTGGAGAAAGTGAGAGGGAGTCAAAACAACTTCCGGTTTACCACCCATATCGGACACCCTCAAAACCAAAAGTGGTTTCTACGAATTGTGTGCAATGCCACTCAACAGTCTACATGTGGCTTGGGGAGGTGAGTGAATACCGCTCTCATCGGGCGGGTATTCCTCGCGCTTATGTTTCGCATGATATGGCCATTGACCATTATATCTTGAGGGAATAGATCGACGACTATTGGCTATCGAGCAGGTTGGTGGGTCCAGGAGAAAGGCAACGGACCCGAAATCTCGTGGTTGCATTCTTATTCCCATTTTTATGTCCGCCAAATGTTTTGTCAAGGCTTCCTTTTCAGTACTGGTACTAAGTGCTGTTAAATATCTTCCCTTTACTGGAGGAATTACTTCCTCTTTACGCTGGTTGTAACCTTAATAACATCTTTTAGATACAAGTTAATAGAAGATCCGACTTTTACTTTAGCAAAAATATATATACATATAATAAGGAAGAAAGATGACATCACTACCCATCTTTGTTTTCCATCTTGCAAGCAATCAATCCCTACGTTATGCAACTTCTTCCCATGTGTTCATATTGTTTGTGTTCTCATTGATTACGTTGTATGAGTGTGCAGCAATTTATATTTTATTTTGAAGTTTAGGATGATAGGTAATACATTCCTACACGGAACAACCAACCCAACCCCTGCTCCAAATGACTACATTCTACGATACCTTAATTTGTCTTCAAATTACACACTTATAAAAATGCATCGCCTCCTCCATATCTCTACTCCAATAGATCAGCGTTGATCTGATGTGCTTGCAATCAATCAGTAAGAATCATGGGGTCATGGCATTCATGGTGGACGGGGAGCTTCGGAACCCCAGAGGTTAGAGATCGGACCCCTCTTTCTCAATATTCGATTCTCTACATGTATTCCTATCTCATTAATTCATATAGTTATTTATAAATACAAACTTGACGAATTATGGCTGTGTTAATTATAAGCAGAGACGCGAGCGAGATGATCAATACACGAACAGTGATGGTAGTGGCAGCAGCTCCGGAGGAAGTAGTGATAACAAGAACAACAAGAAGGTTCATGTTGGGCTGATCGTAGGCGTGACAGGAATAGTAGGTAGCAGACTGGCAGATATTCTGCCCATAGACGATATTCAAGGCGGGCCATGGAAGGTGTACGGAATAGCCCACCGGCCCATTAGCCCTCACAATTACGAGGATATTCAATACATAGAGTGTGATCTGCTGGATAGGGATCAGACAATGGCAAAATTCTCGGGTCTCGTCAATGTTACGCACGTCTTCTGGGTGATCACAAATGCTGGCCAAGGAATCGAAGATGACGATTTGAACAGTAAAATGCTCGCAAATGTTTTGGATTCTCTTATTCCCAATGCGCCCAATCTGGAACATGTGTGTCTGCAAAAAGGGAACGGAGCATTATCCGGGTGCTCATGATATTTCGGCCATGGATTGGATTACTGATCTTGACAAGGTTCCGGATCAGGAGAGACTTCCCAGGCTGAATAATGGCTCGAATTTCAGGTACCATGAGTTGGAGGACGTGCTATTTGCAAAATTAGGAGGAGAGAGTGATATTAATATCTGCTGGTCAATCCATCGCTCCGCTGTCATATTATTGGGTTCTCTCCTTTGACTAGCTACTCTTCCATGAATCTGCTGGTTTCTCTCGCAGTTTACGCTGCGATCTGCAAGAAGGAGGGCACGCAGTTCAGATTCCCCGGGAATTCCACCACATGGGAAGGGCCCACGGTCGCTTCGGATGCGCAACTCATTGCAGAGCAGCAGATATGGGTGTGCATTGAACCGAATGGTAAGAACAAGGTATGTAATGTGAGCAACGGTGATGTGTTCAGATGGAAAAGTGTCACGCCCCCAATCTTCTTTTTTTTTCTTATTGGGCGGGTGCGGCACCACCGTGCATGTTATTTGTTTGATAACAATGCATATGGACTACGCCTTCTCGCAGCAATCTACTTAATTTAACTTTTTCAACTAAGTAAAAGCCTTAAATTCTTCATAACCGTTTATACCAATAAACCGCACAACCGATTATAATTTCACAACTGATTACAATAAATATGCAATGCCAAAACCGCATACAAACATTAACACACAATTGTAATGGGAGGGGCAACTCCCGAACGAGTTCGCCCGAATTTTATATTATGAAACGATTTCGATAATACAATAATACAAGTGTGCCGGGCAAGTCCATGGCCACACTTAGAAATACAATAAGGTAGAGAGTCTTAACCATACACAACGTGCACTCTTTTGTTTGTGAACGGGCCCCACACGGGTCACCAAGGCGTTCACTAAAATCTGCACCCAATCTGTGTAAGAAGATCTTCCTCACCCGGGTCACCTTCTCAAGGCAACCTTAAACATGCAAGGTTGTGCTCATCCAATTCTGCCCCAACCGTGTACAAGAACCAACCTGCACAATACCGTGTACAAGTCTTCACAATCGAGCCACCTTTACCTGACCTCAAGGCAGCTTTTAAACATATACGATTGTGCTCATCCAGTTCTGCCCCAACCATGTATGAGAACCAATCTTCACCCTTGTCATAAGCGAGTACCCACGCTAACCACCCAAATGCTTATACAATTCGGCTCCAAGATCGGCATAATCTGCTGTTGTATCCTTGTCGTTCGACCCCACTTCACCGTCCACTAAAACCGAGCTGCGTCCTCACGTTTGTGCCAACCAGCGTACAACCGAACTGCGCTCTTTTTGTTTTGTAGAGACTTGAGTCACCGGTCGCTTGATGTGCATCAACCTTCCTCCACCGAGCACCTTCTACACAATCTAATCCTTAGATATGCGAGAGACCCTTCTTATTCATGCACATAAGAGAATGCGCATTACTTCTTGCCTTCACATATCCCTTGACCTTATGCGAAGAGGATGTAGAGCGAAGATGAGATGAGTGAAATGAGCCTCATGCTCACTCCATTTATATGCTTTCCTCCATAACGTTAAGGGGGTGTATAACCCATAGCCGACCCCACTATATTATGTGTAAGCCCACATCCATTCATACATGCCCATACATAAGTTATGTCGGCTTTGTTTTATCCATGCGTGCCCACCCCACATGTTTTATGGCCGACATGTCATTTTATATACGAGCCCATGTATATTTGTATTTTATTTTAATTAACCATCGATATACATGTTCTCTCCCATACATGTATATATTAGATTATATTATTATATTATGGCCTCCATAACATCATGTCCATGATTTATGTCGGTCCTCTCCATTCCATATACGTCCTTCTTTTATATTAAGCCACGTACATGCTTATGGATTATTTTATTTTATTACATGCTTTGTCCTCTCGTATAAGCCATGTAATTTCATATTTCCTTTAATTAATCCACGCATATGTATATATGCGTCCAAGCCATTATAATCACACATGTATTACATCCCAATACATATGTCGGTCCAGCCATTTTATATCGCATATAAACATGGCTCCGACACTTAGTTGAATTTCCAAGTGTCGCATATGTGACGATTTTTCGTCGGATTGCATGACTGCGCCCACGGTTCGCCCGCTCACCGTGGGTTGTCCACCATCGGTCGCTTGTCCGTTTTGGCTTGCCCGAGCCTCAACTGCAACCTGTTTGCCGAGCTGCACCCGCGTCCCAACTTTGCCACAGCCCGTCGTTGTTCGTCGGATGTCGTAGCTCATCGTCCAAGTGTCGGAGGTTCACCCATCGTTGTACCAAAACACGCCCGTCATCGTGCACGGGGCGCTTGCCACATCGTGCATGCCTGCCCGAGATCTGAGGGCGTGACATCCTCCTCCACCCTAAAACGTTGTCGTCCCGACAACACTTCATCCCGGTAGCTCCTCACCGAGATCATCATCCCAAAGTGTCTCATCGACCTTCCACATCAAGTCACTCTTCCAAGCCATGATCTAAATTATGTACTTGGAAGTATGCAGCCCATACTGCATCAAGGCCGGAAGTATGCGTTGGCCTTAGTTCCTCAATGTATCAGATCTCCAAGTCCACCATGTATGAAGCCCCTGAACATCTCATGCCATTACGAGCTCCATCCAAGTCTCCAACCTGGTGTTCATGCCTAAGTCGTCCGTGTAGTCCCACCAAGTAGACTCGTCCAACCATCGGTCATCCTCACCTAGGCTGCTATCTTCGGTTTAGTGAACTCAGTCACCAACCTCATCATCAAGTCATGTCGTGAGTTTCCTTCATCAGAGCTCATCCACCAAAGTGTCACCAAGACTATGAGAAGCCCACCCAAGGGTGTGCCCTTCAAACTGTCCATGAGTCATGCCGGGCACTTAGCCATGTGGCTAAAGCATGACCCCATCATCCGCAACGATCATCACGTTCCACCCTTGTCACGGGCCCTTGCACCTCTCATCATAAGGTCACAAGTAATCCCAACAAGTTCTGCAACCACTGTCAATCCTTGCTTCTCCATACAAAGTCCCATCAGGCACATCCATGGTACGATCCTCCATAGCATAGGCAAACTGATTTTGCCTCTTCCTGCACCTGGTCCATCTACCAAATGTCCAAATGAAACACAAGTACCACTACTTCCTTCATCGTCATGAGGTTCCTCCATGTGAGTGACCTCACCCGTCCATGTCGATAAGCACCACGGTCCTGGTTCAACTTGGGCACCTTCAAGTTTTGCCTTCATCGAGCTCCCATCATCATGAGTGTCCACCCATGCTACCAAACTGTATGACTCTGGCTCAACTTGATTAAACTCAAGTTCGGCCTTCACCATATCTTCATCATCACATGGTCCTTCTGTATGAGTGCTCTCATCCGTCCATGTCCATGAGTTGCATGATTCCGGCTTGTCTTGGTTGTCTTCAAGTCTGACCTCCATCAAAGTCACGTTCTCAGCATCTTCGGTCAATATGACTTCCCCTTCTTGGTCCGCAATTTCACCTCGTTCCATTGCCTGACTGATTTGAAGAAGTCCTTCTCGTCCAAGCATTACATCAATGCCATCCGTGTTTATCACTACGAAGTCCAGCTGACCTCTACGTCCTTCCAGTTGTACAGGTACATCTTGTATTGTACCCATTGCCAAGTTCCACGAGGTTATCTCCCATTCGTCCATGGTAGATAGCAGCCCCGCTTCTTCCACTAACCGTGCCGATATAAGGTTATATGGGCCTCCCGAGTTTGCCAACGCTTGAACATCTCTGCCACAAATCTTCAAGGTTACAAGACCTCGGTTGTTCTCCATAGCCTTATCTTCACCTGTCAACCGTCACGAGCAACCTGCTCAACCAGCTCAACCTGAGCTCTGATACCAACTGTCACGCCCCCAATCTTTTTTTTTTTCTTATTGGGCGGGTGCGGCACCACCGTGCATGTTATTTGTTTGATAACAATGCATATGGAGTACGCCTTCTCGCAGCAATCTACTTAATTTAACTTTTTCAACTAAGTAAAAGCCTTAAATTCTTCGTAACCGTTTATACCAATAAACCGCACAACCGATTATAATTTCACAACTGATTACAATAAATATGCAATGCCAAAACCGCATACAAACATTAACACACAATTGTAATGGGAGGGGCAACTCCCGAACAAGTTCGCTCGAATTTTATATTATGAAACGCTTTCGATAATACAATAATACAAGTGTGCCGGGCAAGTCCACAACCACACTTAGAAATACAATAAGGTAGAGAGTCTTAACCATACACAACGTGCACTCTTTTGTTTGTGAACGGGCCCCACACGGGTCACCAAGGCGTTCACTAAAATCTGCACCCAATCTGTGTAAGAAGATCTTCCTCAACCGGGTCACCTTCTCAAGGCAACCTTAAACATGCACGGTTGTGCTCATCCAATGCTGCCCCAACCGTGTACAAGAACCAACCTGCACAATACTGTGTACAAGTCTTCACAATCGAGCCACCTTTACCTGACCTCAAGGCAGCTTTTAAACATATACGATTGTGCTCATCCAGTTCTGCCCCAACCGTGTATAAGAACCAATCTGCACCCTTGTCATAAGCGAGTACCCACGCTGACCACCCAAATTCTTATACAATTCGGCTCCAAGATCGGCATAATCTGCTGTTGTATCCTTGTCGTTCGACCCCACTTCACTGTCCACCCAAAACCGAGCTGCGTCCTCACGTTTGTGCCAACCAACATACAACTGAACTGTGCTCTTTTTGTTTTGTAGAGACTTGAGTCACCGGTCGCTTGATGTGCATCAACCTTCCTCCACCGAGCACCTTCTACACAATCTAATCCTTAGATATGCGAGAGACCCTTCTTATTCATGCGCATAAGAGAATGCACATTACTTCTTGCCTTCGCATATCCCTTGACCTTATGCGAAGAGGATGTAGAGCGAAGATGAGATGAGTGAAATGAGCCTCATGCTCACTCCATTTATACGCTTTCCTCCATAACGTTAAGGGGGTGTATAACCCATAGCCGACCTCACTATATTATGTGTAAGCCCACGTCCATTCATACATGCCCATACATAAGTTATATCGGCTTTGTTTTATCCATGCGTGCTCACCCCACATGTTTTATGGCCGACATGTCATTTTATATACAAGCCCATGTATATTTATATTTTATTTTAATTAACCATCCATATACATGTTCTCTCCCATACATGTATATATTATATTATATTCTTATGGCCTCCATAACATCATGTCCATGATTTATGTTGGTCCTCTCCATTCCATATACGTCCTTCTTTTATATTAAGCCACGTACATGCTTATGGATTATTTTATTTTATTACATGCTTTGTCCTCTCGTATAAGCCATGTAATGTCATATTTCCTTTAATTAATCCACGCATATGTATATATGCGTCCAAGCCATTATAATCACACATGTATTACGTCCCAATACATATGTCGGTCCAGCAATTTTATATCGCATATAAACATGGCTCCGACACTTAGTTGAATTTCCAAGTGTCGCATATGAATTTCCAAGTGTCGCATATGTGACGATTTTTCGTCGCATTGCATGACCGCGCTCACGGTTCGCCCGCTCACTGTGGGTCGTCCATCGTCGGTCGCTTGTCTGTTTCGGCTTGCCCGAGCCTCAACCGCAACCTGTTTGCCGAGCTGCACCCGCGTCCCAACTTTGCCACAGCCCGTCGTTGTTCGCCGGATGTCGTAGCTTGTCGTCCAAGTGTCGGAGGTTCACCCATCGTCGTACCAAAACGCGCCCGTCATCGTGCACGGGGCGCTTGCGCCATCGTGCACGCCTGCTCGAGATCCGAGGGCGTGACAAAAAGCCTGTGGATAGTGCTTGCAGAGAAGCTGGAGGTGGATGCGGGTGATTATGAGGGTCGTGGGTTTTCCTTGGCAGAGGAGATGAAAAGTAAGAGCGGTGTGTGGGAGGAGATTGTGAAGGAGAAGGGGCTTGTGGAGAGCAGGCTTGAAGAATTGGGCGAACAATGGTGGTTATTTGTTGACAGAATATTGAACAGGAATTTGATGGTGGGTGTGAGCATGAGCATGAACAAGAGCAAGGACTATGGTTTTCTGGGGTTTAGGAACACAGAGAGCTCTTGTATCGAATGGATTGATATGCTGAAAACTCATAAAATCATTCTTTGATTGAAGGGCACAGAGAGTAGCCATGATGCATCGCAGATTCAAAAGTTGCAAGGCATACATAGTTTCTTCTCGATTAGGATAAAAAGGAAAATTATTTCGAGCTGTAACTTTTCAAAGTTAAATCGAGTTTTCTAATTAATTTAGTATCATAATTTTTGGTTTGAATTTTGATAAAATATTTTTATTTGTTATTTAAAATGTGTTTTTTAACCGTATATATAATTTTTGTTTTTACTTACAAAATTTAAATCATAATGAATTCATAATATAATGGAGTAATTCCAATACATTTCTACCCAATTCTATATATATAAGTTACTGTTGGGTAAAGGTTGGATTCAAATAATTTTAAGTTAAATTTACTAGCTTTTTGTGATGATTTAGTGGACCGCGATATATCATGGGAAGTACGGTTCTTAGACCAACATTTTTTCCAGAGTCATTATTTTATAAATCTTTTCAAACAATCATAATTTTACTTATTAAACATTTTTTATAATTAATTTTT
>APFE030951093.1:1902-26943 GCA_000404065.3 Pinus taeda | reverse complement strand
AGTATTGTCAACATTTCCTTCTCATAAATAGCTTTGTGTAAATACTTTCCTTTGATTGGATGACTTTCGAAAGCAATGAGTCTTTCTTCTTGAACTAAAAAAACACCAATTCCATTTCCCAAGGCATCACATTCCACAATAAAGGTTTTTGTGAAGTCCGGTGTAGCTAAGACTGGTGCTTGGCACATTACCTATTTAAGATGTTCAAAGGCCTTCATTGCTTCTGAAATCCATGAAAATGCATCTTTTTTCAATAATGTTGTTAGGGGTGCTACTATTCTCCCATAATTCTTAACAAACTTGCGATAATACCCTGTCAACCCAAGAAATCCTCGCAAATGCTTTATGGATGTGGGGATTTTCCATTCCTTTATGGTTTTAATTTTTCTAGGGTCTACCTTAACACCTTCATGAGATACAATATGACCCAGATATTCCACCTCTTGTACACCAAAGAAAGATTTGGAGCTTTTTGCATATAATTGTTTCTCCTCCAATAGTTTGAGCACCCTATCAACATGTTGAAAATGATCTTTCCAAGACTTGTTGTAGATTAGTATATCATCAAAAAATACCAACACAAATTTTCTAAGGATGGGTTTGGAAATGGAATTCATCAAACCTTGAAATCTAGATGGTGCATTGGTAAGGCCAAAAGGCATGACCAAAAATTCATAATGACCCTCATGAGTTCTAAACGAATTTTTTGGAATGTCTTCAGTCTTCATTCTAATTTGATGATATCCTGAATGAAGATCCAACTTGGTGAAGTAAATTGATCCATGCAATTCATCCAATAATTCATCAATGACAGGAATGATAAATTTATCTTTAATACTCGGCTTGTTGAGCTTCCTATAACCTAGACACGCGCACCGTGATCCATCCTTCTTGTGAACCAATACTACTGGAGTAGAGAAAGAACTTTGACTAGGTTGAATTATACCATCCTCTAGCATTTCTGCAACCATATGTTCAATTTCACTATTTTGGGCATAGGGATATCTGTAAGACCTGATGTTTGGAGGAACACTTCTTGGAATCAAATGAATAGCATGATCATGATCACGAATAGGTGGGAGACCTTTGGGAGTATCAAATACCTTGGAATGATTGTCCAAGACTTTTTGGAGATCTAAATAAATAGATGATTTTGATGTGGGAACCTCTAGTGGACATAATTGTGCAATTATGTCTGGTTGTTATTTCTTTAGAAGGTTTGTCATTTCATTAGAACTGATTATCTTTCCCGGTTTCCCTGCAATACCCCTTAATTCAACTTCCTTTCCTTCTAAAGAAAATTTCATGAAAATTTCCTGAAATTTAAAAGCTATTGTACCCAAGGATTGTAACCATTGGACTCCTAGTACAACATCAACACCACCCATTGGAATGGAAAGCATTGGGATATTCAATACATATTCTCCCATGGATAGATTGATATTATGGCACTTTCCAGAGCAATTTCATGGTTCCTCCACTTGCAACCATCAGTTGACACTCTGGTGTTGGATATAGGAAGCAATTCAATTCCTTAGCTATCTTACAATGAATAACATTATGGGTACTACTCGAATCAATCAACATTATTACCTTTTTCTTCTTGATATGTCCTTCTATCTTAATAGTTTAAGGAGTGGTAATTCTAGCCAATGCATTACAAGATGTGGTCGGATTTATTTTTTCTTTCTCTAGGGTTTTTTTCCTAGTGTATGTCCTCTTATTTTGATGTTTCTTGTTCCTTTTTTTCCTCCTCTTCACAATCTATGTAAAATAATTTCTTCTCATTACAATTATGACCTTTAGTGTATTTTCTATCAAAAATGTAACAAAACCTTTTTTCTCTTTTTTTTCCAATTGTTGTGGTGTCAACCTTGTAAGTTGTGGAAGGCTAGGGAACAACACTTCCATCTTTATAATGGTGAGTGGTAGGCTTCCTTGTTGCCATAATTTTTCTTTCCATTTTTCTTGCCAACCTGAATGCCTTCTCCAATGAGTCAGGTTCTAATAGGTGAACTTCATGTTGGATGTTGTCCTTTAAAGTCCCTACGAACACATAAATCCTATGCTCCTCTGGAATATCTTTTACCCTTATATTCAATTTTTGGAAGTCCTCAATGTGCTCCATCATTGAACCCTTTTGTTTGAGATTTATCAATTGGATAACAAATGTGTTTCCTTTTGTATCCTCATAGTATGCTATCATTTCATCCGTAAAATTTGCCCAAGTGACAATTTGTTTACGAGAGCAAAGCCATCGATACAATACAAACCGATTTGGTTCCAAATATAAAGTTGCAATACGTACCTTTTGTGTGTTTTTCACATTATTGAGATCTAAATATTGCTCCATCTGTAGTATCCACGTTACAAGATCCTTGCCATCAAACTTCCTCATATCAATCTTTGGAACATGGCAGGTCTTTGATCCAACGTTAGAGTATATGAAATCATGATTAACATTTATTTTTCTCTCATCATGAGTTTCCTTTACTATCCTTTCGCCATTAGTAAGAATTTCTTATAGAAAATTTGTCAAATCTATCTTCAAATCATCCATCTTAGCTTCCATGCCATCCATCTTAGCTTCTGCGTCATTCATCTTAGCTTCCACATCATTCATCTTAGCTTCTACACATTTCTTTAAACCATCCATCTTAGCTTCCACGCCCTTTTTTAAACCATCCATCTTAGCTTCTATGTCTTTCTTTAAACCATCCATCTTAGCTTCTATTACTTTTTGTGAGAATGAATTTTGTTACACTTGGTCTTGTAATTTTGATGTATCATGTTGCATCTCTTCCTCTTCTTCACGAGTCATGCTAGATATTTCAGGTTTCTTACTAGGTGTTTCCATTTTCTTTCTTCGAGGCATCAATTAATGATAATTATGCTTCACTATGCCCTTTGAATTCCTTCAAACTAATTTTTCAAACCAAACTTATGCAACATTTAAAAAAAAAACTACACACCTTTTTTCACTTTGTAGGATCTCAATATTGTATCTGATGTATCTCTTAAATTACGGATCTCTAAGGTCTGAAATTGCACGCTGTGGTATCCCTTTGAGTCCTCATTCCAATGCCACAAGTCTGAATGAATTTGGATTATCCAAGAAAGCACTATGCCCAATCTCCCAAGATGACCGGATTATAAACTTTTTCAGTAGAGCGAACTTGTACAAAGTTCCATGTCTCACTATTTCAACCTTCGGACCTAAAAAGGATGCACAAAAAACTAAAGTTCGTCCTATTACGAAATTTCAATTTAATACTCAGAGAGAAAGTTATGACAATTTTCCCAAGTTCATGTTTGGAATTTAATTCGAGAGCCCACAAAATTCCTAACTTCCTTGGATCATATCTCTGAAAATATAGCGAGACAAGATCTGAAGCTTGGACTCGAGGATCATCGATATTTCGGCACAAACAGGTTTTTTTTTAGCTTCTGAAATGTCGCAGAAAAAACATTATAGCAAAACTGCCATGATGACATGTTTTGGAGCAACGAAACCCTAGAATCCAAAGCTCTGATACCAAATGTTATGAAACTAGCTCACAAAAAGATAGAAAAGATAGATGAACACCTTAGAAATCATCCTCTTCGAGGGAAATCTCCTTTACATTACATAAATGAACAATTCTTGGATGATACAAATGATAAAACTTCCTTTCTATATATAGGAGTCTAAGGGGTCAATCTATTCAAAGTTGACATAACAATAATAATATAAGGGCACAAAAATAACAATAGTGGGCTTCTATGGGGCATAATAATAGCAATATGGGGACAATAGGGGCACCAACAATAACAATAAAGGCTACAATGACAATAGTAATGGGGAAATCACTAGTATTATAGGGACCTAACAAAACTTGATTTGGATAGTACATTTTTTTTTGTTTTGAGACACATTTTAAACTTCAAAATTCCCTTAATATAAAATTCTTTGGATCTCCGGTAATGATCTATAACCACCTACAAGAAATCAACTATGAAAATTGTTTGGAAATTGTTAGGAATCTCGCATGAGAGGAATTTCAAGGTCTAAAATGAGATTCCTAAGAGCTATAATAAAATATTGTAAACTAGTCATTTTGTCAACTAAGGTGGAAGAGAAAAAGTGTATTTACAACTCATATTTTACACTAAAATCTATATTACTATAGTTAAATTGCATTGAAAATTTTTCTTAAACTAAACATAATAAAAGAAAAATTATTAATGTTACTTAAAAAAAAATGATTAAAAAAAAAAACATTATCTTTAACCATTGATACTCTTTTCCTATATCTTTCCACCATTAACAACTTTGATACTCTTTTCCTGTATCTTTCCACCATTAACAACTTCAAATAAAATAGAAACTATTAACTTCTTATTTACACCATTAAAATTTAAATAATTTAATATGTTATGGAATTAAAAGACATATAATAATACAAAATTTAACTACTATATATTTAATGCAATTAAATATAATATATTTCAATATAATGACATGTAATATATTATATTATGTAATATTTTACATAATTGAGTAGTTTAAAATGTCCATAATTTTGCCCAGAAAGTAATGAATTTTTTGGCAAGATTTTGACAAAATCTTCCATAAATTTTTAGAAATTTGGGTTACAACTATAAGCTTGAAGATTTTAGGTGTATTAGGGGTACTTGATGGTGTTGAACCCATTTCCACCATAAAATTAATGATTCAAACATTCCAACAATCAACTTTTTAAAAAAAATGTCGTCTAAGCAAAATTGTAGCCTCGGTAGATGTCATCTTTACATAATATTTAATTCATAATATAACAAAATAATATTAGTAATACATTAAAACAAATATAATATAATATATATCATGGCCTTAGTCTAACTTATAGAAGAAATGATTTTTTTCATGACATTTTTTGTAGTTAATTTTAAATAAAACCAGGGGGAGATTTTTAAAATTTTGAATTCAAGTTGTAGTGTACAAATTTGAGTGCTCTATGGGTTTTTAGGTGTGAATCCATTTATGCATTCAAAAAATAATTTAAGTAACAAAAAATCACATTCTTGATTAAAGTATAACAGATTATAAAAACACTATTTCATAAAAGACTAACTATATTATTTACAATATTTTAATACTAAAATATTCAAAAAAGATTAAAAAATGTAAAATTAACGTAATGGTATATCATATCTTATTTTTCTCTTTTTTGAATTTTGAATTAAGTGATATGATAACTTTATTTCTAGTATTTAAAAGTAAAGTATTTTTAAAAAAAATAAATATATATTTAATTATTAGAAATATACATATTTAAATTAAATTAAATTAAACTATATTCGTTATAAAAAAATAAAAAATAAAAAATAAAAGTCGGAAGGGTATATTATATTTATTATTTAATTTTTAATTGATTATATGAGTACTTTTATTTTGCATATATTATAAAAACGGTTTTTCTTATGATTGTATTCATTATATATTAATTAATTTATGAGTAATTTTTTATTATAAGTATTTTTTAAAAGCACTACTATAATTAAATGTGGGATTTTATTCACCTGGTAACTTATAATAACTAAGCATTTTTAACTCAATCTAACTTATCCCTAATTGATGATGTTATTTTCTAAAATGTGGTTGATATTTATAAAGTTGATTTGGATAATATATTTGGATGAATCTTCATGATTGGTAGAGATTAGGTGATGTATGAATGCATTTGTCTTAGGCGCGGTCCAAGGCCAACATTCGTTTTAAACTAGTTGTAGTATTTAATTGAAAATATAATAGTGTCAAAGCTCAAAGGTTGGTTGGTTTTCTCAATTAAGGGTTTCCAAGGTAAAATTTGTGTGTTGTGTAAAACTTTATGTTGTGGCATTATTGATTTTCTTGTCTTTAACTTCTCCCTTGATATTTGAAGGTTTATGTTAATTGAGCTTCTAGTATGGTCTAAATGTCTAGTCATCTCTATATTTTGACTTTTTGGATGAGGTGTAAATAAGGTGTGTTAATCCCAACATCTAGTATTAGAGCTCATTTTGGATTAGAGGGGCATCTCTATGATCAAAAGTGTTGAATTTTGGACTTGGATTTTCTCAAGAATGTTACCCTTGATTAGATTAGAGATAAGCTTTGTTTGAGTGGGAGCCTTAAGATAAAAATTCAATTAAATAACATTTTCTAGGAGTACAAGAGTTTAGATTGAAACATTTTATGGCTAGTATTTTGAGACTTGAAATATTAGAATGAAGGATCTCTTCATAAATTGAGAATATTGGATCATTGTGCATCTGAAAACACCTTCGTATGACATGTCAATGGAGGAATGGAACAAATTGAAAATAAAGGCAAGGAGTAGTTTTCTACTTTGTCTTGTAGATTCAATGCTGATGAATGTCTTGGGGGAGACATTACCATGCCACTATGGAATAAGTTAGGAAACTTCTACCAGTCAAAACTTTTGGTGAACAAGTTGTTTCCTTAGAAGAAACTCTACCTTGCAAGGATGAGAAAGGTGATTTGGTCATAGGACATCTGCATGCATTCAATATTATGATTACTATGTTATTGATTGTTTATATATTTGTTAGAAAAGAGGAGAATTTATCAATCTATTGTGTTCTTTTCCAAACCCGTGGGATAGTATAAAAGTGGCTATTTAGATAAGCATAACTACCTTGACTCTTAATGATATGGTATATGCATTGTCGATGATAGGTATCAGTAGATCAAGGAAAATGAAAATTCTCAAAAGGGACATCTAGGTCAAAAGGAAGATATAATTCTCCAACTAAGTCAACAAGAAGATGTTGGAAATGTGGTAAATCAAGGTATTATAAAAGATATGTAAGTCCAATATTGTTAAACAAAACTAAGGGAATGAATGAGTATAAATTATTTGTATTTTTTTAGATAATAAATTCACCGAAAAAAATAAAATAAGAATATTAACATTAACATTTGTATTTTTTTTTTTTTCCCCATTAAAGTGTTCCCTTTACATTATTTTCCTTACATCTCTTTATGTGTTATGGTTTTTTTTTTATTTTGATTTATAACATTTTAATAAACTATTATATAAAAACTTAGTGTTTAGTTTTTTTTATAGGTTGGTTCTTTCTTTTTCCATTTTTTTTTTGGATTAATCTTAGAAATTTTCTCCTATTTATATTCTTTTAGCATGATTAATTCTTCATCATCTTTCATGAATTATGCTAATTAGTTTGAAACGGTAAGAATGGAAACAAAATTTCTATGTGATGGATTTGAAAGAAGTTTCTCAACATGTATATAGTCTTTAAATTGTTTAATTTACTAGTCGAAAATGATGAAATTAATGACTAGGTGACTGAAAAAGTTAGTCACCATAGATTTTCCAAGTGAAATACTACCAAAAATGAGGAATCTTAAGTGATTAACTAAAAATGACTAACATAAATGACTAATTTAGTCTTGGGTTAAAATATACGACTAGCTAATAAGTAATACAACTAAAAATGACTAACGTGACTGACTAATTTAGTCTAGTAACATAAATATCACTACTTAACAAGTAATACAATAGTACAAATTAGTCATTTATGTTAGTCATTTTAATTATGTCACTTCAACAATCTAAAATTACAAATGACAGGGGATTCAAAAGTTGTTATAGATTGGTTGAAAGGTTATACTTCTTTAAACACTTATTTACTACATCAATGGACTATTAGAGTTATGGAGCTTATTAGAACCTTCAGGGTTATAGCCTTTGATCACATTCATAGGGAATTATAGTTAAATATTGATATATTATCCAAAATGGGAGCGGGCTTATCGCTGGGTCAAATACATTATGAAGAATACCTGTAAGCACTAGTATAAAATGATGAAATTAGTGACTAGGTGACTAAAAATATTAGTCACCGTAATTATTTTAAGTGAATTACTACTAAATTTGAGCAATTTTAAGTGACCGAACTAAAAATAACTAACTTAAATGACTAATTTAGTTTAGGGATCAAATATATGATTGGATAATAAGTGACCAAACTAAAAGTGACTAACTAAAATGACTAATTTAGTCTTGGACTAAAATATATGACTAGATAATAAGTGACAAAATTAATAATGATTAAAGTAAATGGCTACAATAGTCCAAGAATATAAATATGACCAAATAATAAGTACAACAAGTATATCAATTAGTCATTTATGTTAGTAATTTTTAATTGTGTCACTCGAGAAATGGAAAATTACAACTTTGATACTAAAGTGTTTCATTTCACCATAGGGGTCTCTGGATCCATCTATAGTGTTAAAATTTAGAGACAAAGGGGTCTTTGAATCCATATACAATGTTAAAATTCTAAATACCCATCCTAAATTTTAACATTGTTGATGGATTCAAATATTCTCAACATCAGTTTGACCTTCCTTTGTCGTCGGGGCAAGGCTCTCCTTCACTAATTCGTCCAATAAGGGCAGGGCCAATGACACTTGAGATGAAGGACAAGAAAAAAAACAAATAATAGAAAGTCATAACTTTTAAAACTTCTGAAAACCCTAAGAAAGTCATAATACATTACATGTCTTTCTCCGATCTATAGGGTTGAAGGGAAACCAAACTCAAAGCTAGACAACCCCAAGAAGAGCTTTGCAACCCCTCACAAATGGCTTCGAGCCCTGGGCTGGCTGAAATTAGAGGACACGAACAATGCCTCGAAATCGCTATATAGCTACCCTATCAAATTATTAACTTTCCTTTCTAAAGAACTTGTAGGCTCGAAAATCGAGGCATGGTGACCTTTTGATCTAACTTCTAAATGCGAATGGATAAGATCCTTGCACTAGCCCAAATTTATTAAAAACCCCCTCCTCTAATGCATAATCCACCAACTCCTCCTCCTTGATGTGGGTCTGATAGTAAGAAACCAACATCTAATCTGAAAAGACATATTTGATGAGTAGTTTTGTGTCTTCAAAGGGTTTATCACTATGTAAAATAAATGGCATTAATAATATTGCTGATGTTAAGGTATTACCATATAAATCCTTTATAGTATCATTTATTTTATATTCCATTGTTCATTGTATTTCATGTCTTATACTCTGCATTGTATCTTCTTTATTTTTCAGAAAGGGAACTTAGTATTGACGGTAAGAAGCAAGAATTGAAGAAAGAGGAGAACAATAACACTAGAGCGATAAAATGAAAATTAAAGAGAGAGAGAAGAGAAATGGTCTAGTCGTACTTGTAGATCCAATATCCCACATAAGACACACAGAGAGACTAATGGTCAAGTCCTCATAGTTGGTGAATTCACATACAATGCCTTGAGAACAAAATAATAATGTTTTGAAGTGATGAAACAATATTTCATGTGTAAATTTTACTCCAACCAATATTAAGTTGGAAACTCATATTGTAATACTTGACATTTTATATAATATAATTTTCGTGGTTGAAATTATTTATATTTTCACTTGATAGTATCCAATATTATAATTTATATTTGTAACTTTGTGTTTTCATATTAGATGAACATGTACATTGTATGACATTTTTTTAAATTTAGTTGCAAAATCATACTAATTAATTTATGTTAATTAATAATGAATGCATAAAATCAACCTAAAACTACTAAATTAGTATTCTATGTTGATTAATAATGATCACAAATAAAATGAATACACAATTAAATTATTTCTTGTAATGGTTGTTAATGAGAGTAAATGAAACAACTATAAACCACTAAAGTAGACATTTATATAATGAATATGAAACTACCAAAAGAAGATAAATGACTATTGTAAATGATAAATTTGTGATTAGAAATGACAACTAAAATTTTCATATATATGACTATTAATAGCTAATTTACTGTATCTTATAACATGACCAAAATTTAGTCATATTTATTTGGTCATTAATTGGTTTCAAATGATGACTAAAATTTGCATATATACGACTATTAGTAGCTAATTTACAGTATCTTATAACACAACCAACATTTTGGTCATATTTCTTTAGTCATTAATTGGTTTTCTCGAGTGATCATTTAGTAATATATTTTGTTGTATATTTGGTCATTAATTGTGGCAATTAATGACTAAATTAGCGACAAAATTTATGACTAAATATACTACTAGATAATGAAATTTAAACAACCAATTAACGACTAAGCTAAAAATGAATAAAATTTGGTCACGTTATAAGATACTATAAATTAGCTACTATTGGTCACCAACCAAAAAATAGTTGTTTATATGCAACTTTTAGTTATTTTTTTAGTAACTAATTAGTCATTTTGTACTAGTGATTGGTTGTAAGTCAACAACCTCTTCCCAATTCAATGAATGTTGAGGATGCAAACTCACAACTACATACAACATTTTCTAAAAACATGAACATGTCCGAAGGCACCCCATTGTGTTTTTTCTAACATCATTTTTGTGTAAGTGTGAGTGCCTTTTTCTATGAAAAAAAAATATTCATATTTCATAACTAAAGATAATCATCTATCTATATAAGATTTAAACTTTATATTAGTGTTGTTACATATTTTTTAGTCACTTAAAATTTTGTAATTTTCTATAATATTCCCTTTTCTTTATATGGTCAAAATGGATGGATACACATGGTGTTTTCCCATGGGACCTACCCATGTTCAAGTGAAAATAAAAAAATAAGGTTTATAAAGAGTCCATCAAGCCTATTAAAGGGGATAGGAGCTAGGCATTTGAATCATGGACAATTTATCTATCTTATTATGTTTTTCTTGAGAACTTGGGGTGGCTAGTTCTAATTTACGAAAACCCAGTGGGTGTGATTTGTGTAGTGAAACCATACATGGTACACGATTATGTTTCAACATCTTAATTTCTCATTTAATGGGCAAGCTTGCATGACGTTTGCAAGGGTTTCTATGTTATCAATCTGGCATGTATTATTTGCAGTAATTAATTAAATAAGTGCCTTCATTTTTCTTTTTAGATCCCTCAGTGTTTGGTGTTTTGTTGAAAATATTTTATTAGAACACTTAAATGTGATAGATATATTGATTAATTATTAGTTTGGGATCTTACAATGGTATCAGAGTTGTGCATCCTACCAGCCTAAGCATTTTATGCAGGGAACTTCGGTGGGGTTAATTCTCACCCTAGCCAAAATTTCCATCTTCAGTGGTATTTAATATCACCCTAGTTGGCCTCTTTTAAAAGTTTTCCTACTACAAATTAGAAGAACAAATGTTCATCTATGTTGGAGCAAAGGATTTTGCAATTAAAAATAAATAAAAAAACAACAACCACAAAATTAAGACATTCATTTTCTTGGGGTTATTTGGGGCAGGGCTATTTCCTGTGAGAGGTTAAGGATTCCATCATATTGCATAAGGCCGTGAATTGTTGATATCTAAATCGTTCCACAAAGGGCACTGACCTATTGTATATCTCCTAAGGAAAGTTGATCATTCTCTCTTCTCAAGGTCAGGTAGATATTAGATTGTCATTATGCTCATAGTGGTATCAACATGCGAGAAACTTTGTGTATTGCCAAGAGAACAATAATTTAAGGTTGTAAGGCACATTTGCGTAGGGATAGGAGGAGCAAAAATACAATAGCACTAGATTCATACAATGGGTCGAGAACGATCACAAGCCAGTCCACTAATTGTTAGAAGTCACTACGAAGTTGAGGAGTCATATAGTCGCAGAGGTCAAGAGTATTATATATTGTCGCAGTGGGAACATTAGAGGTTGGGGTTCAATCAGAGTTGAAGCGTCGATAGGCCATATTTTGTGTGAAGCAATAGGTAGCTATGGCTCCCCAGAATTTGAAGGACAACGACTCAAGAGATGAATATTTTTCAACCAGTCATTCCCTCTGCGCACCACCTAGACCACAAGGAGTGAGTATTGATTATGAGTAAGTAATGTTCGTAGTATCAGTAGCGTGAAGGCGGAGAGGCCATCTCTTCGTCTAATGACGGTGTCAAGCATAAGTCACACAGGAATGCCTACGCAAATAGTGGAGGTCGATGCTCTTTATTGTTGTTGAGGCCAATCTTCTGTTAAGGTCGACGAGCTATATTTTAAGTACACAGATTTTTGTAGCCATATCCCTCTAAACACTGGAATTTTAATTAATTTGTTGTTGTGGTCGCAATCTCTTGAAGTCACTATTCATACAACAACAATTTCATTGCAATTTAAAAGGCCGAGTGGGATGTGCACAGAGGGTCAAGTCCTTTAATTTGTTAGTATAATCTCAAATCAAATTGAATCATTGGATATTAAATATATCCTAGTATCATTGGTTGCAAGGATTCCAGCTGAGCCCGAAATTTTGCAGACCGTAAAATTGCAAGACCAAGCTAATGTGAAAGGTTAAGATTAGTCACATTCCTCTCAATTGGAGGATGAAATAAATAGGGCCAAGAAAACTGTCGGTCCCCATTTTAATTTGTTCAGGGTTCCACAAAATACTAATAATTATTTCCATTTATATGGTTGTCTGATTTTCTAGAAGTGCATGATTTAATTCTTGAAGGAGATAGCACTTAGAATGGTAGAGACGTCACCATATGAAATGTCTACTTTTAATACCAAGTGGGAATTGATGAATTGAATTATAGATTGAATAAGGGTGGAAGGGGTTTCATACATATTTCCTTGACTTAAAGGTGGAATAGAAATGGTATAGGGATGAAACATATGAAGGTTATGAGAGATGATAAGTGGAAGAGATAATTAATGGACAAAGAATGAGTGATATGCTTATTTTATTTATATTTAATGGGTATAATAATTATGTTATGTATTTGGTAATGTATCCATTTGTTAATGAAACTCTTAAGCATATTACAAATTGTTCCAATATTGGATAAGTTTTATTATTGGAAGCATAAATCATCAAAATTCGTCAAGACCTTGCAACTCAGAGGCAGGTCCTTCGACTTAGACTTCTGGGTTGGTGATGCTTTAGGTGTTTTTCTCTTCTTTGAATCGTGGAATGTCATAACAATTATTGCACTGAGCTAGGAGATGACATAAAGAGGAGTCCTAGAAGGAATTCAAGCCATAAACAAAGGAAAGGGGCACGTATTATAGGTTATCCTAGTGTGCATAGATGTGGTTTATAAAACAAACAAACAAAAATATGTGTTTTGGAGAAATATGTGTGGAGAAATATTTTGGGCATTAAAATAATAAATCGTTATGTCTTAAGGGGGGATTTTATTTTTGGTCGTTTTTAATTTGTTGGGAAAAGAGATAATGTGTTTCTCCTAAGGAATATTACAATATTCTTGCATCTTTTCTGGGTATCGTATAATATCTAGTGTGGGAATATGGGTCTTGAAGTCTCTAGAAAACACCCAAAAAGTTATTGATGAAATAGAGAAAATATATGGCCTTTTACGCACCAATACCTCCTTAGATCAAAATAATGGTCAAAGAAGCAGACCTTTTTTAGAAGAGTCTATGCCATTTTGCAGTAGAAGCGCCCATGGGAAGCGAATGAAGGATAGGGAAGAGGAGCTAAGCTCTTTGCACTTGGATCTGAATTGCAACGAACAAAATCAGTCATATAACTTCATGAGTTGGAGGAATTAGAAACATGTCTATCCAAGGTGGGGCAACCAAAATGGAAGAAAGTCAATTGGGCTCTCAAGCCATCCATGCTTGCATTGATAGAACCCAAAATTTGGGAACATCCTTGTGAAGAGGTCATGCTCACAATTGCTTCTTATCTCAGTAGGCTCATAGCTTTAACATTGCCATTACTACCTTATAATAATTATACCACGAGGGAGATATTGCAGCGGATAGTAGAATCCCTTCAAGGGTTAAACATCATCATGCTTCCTACCTTTTAGAAGTGGCGCAAAATCTTAGAGCTCATGGCAGAGTTCATCTTTGGCACATTCATGCTGAATTTGAAATGTGAAGACTTAACCTTTCATTTCACTAAACCTTTTTCACTAGCATTATATCAATTCATTCATACCATGTCCAAACAAGCATGCAAAAGAGTGTGTCCTTGTTCCTAGAAGGAGATGCTGACATGTGCAAGATACTAAGATCCAAACTATTGACCATTTGGAGGAAGGAACTGATTGTATCACCAACCGCCTATGAGCTAGTGGAGAAGTTGGTCATGCAAAACATAAAATTTCTCATACAGGTGTTGACTAAGAAGTAGCTTAAAACAATTAACGGAGGAAGCAAGAACAAAGATAGTAAAAACTGGAGCAAGAATGAACTAAAAAAAAAATGACTATGTTTTATCTGCAAAGGACCTTGGAAACTTAACCATTCATATCCACGTGATAGGAAGGATGCAAAAAAGACATAAGCCAAAATCTATTACTTATGTAGAATATCTTTTGGATACATCGCATTAGGTTTCTTTATAATCGATGTTTCGAACCAGCAACGGTGGTTCATCTTCAGGATGTGAAAGATTGTTGAAAGACTGATCTCATTTTTCAAATATGTAGAGATGTATGAGATATTTAGTCAACAGATATTAAGATTTGTTAATTATAATTTTAATTGTTTTATTATATCTTGTTAATTTGATTATATTTAGGAAATTTAGGATTTTAAATTTGTGACAGAATTAATTTAATTATTCGTTTTAAAAATTATTATAGAATATATTTTTATTATAGTTATGTTTATATTAATTGTATTTGTATTAATCATTTGGTATTTAATTATATTTATTTGATTAATTTTGAAATATATTTAATTAATTAATTATTTTTATTATTTTAATTAATATATTATTTGAAATCATTATGTTTCAATATTCAATTTCCTCATTGTCCATTAAGCCCATTGAAGTGAAACCATCGCACGTTATGAGAACACTGCAAGTTGATGTGGAGATGTAAGGTATTGGTGATCTTTGCCAAGGGTTTCTTGTCAAATTCATCGAATAGATGTGTATGCTTGGAATGGGTCACATATATTTTCTTAACCGTTAAATTTGATCCCAAAACGAGCACGTTGGTGAGTAGTTTGATGAAGGGTCTATAAACAGCTCAACTAAAGAGAATTTCTTTGACCCCATATTAATATATGTAATGTAGGATGGGTTTTATGAGTATATAGCATAGAGGATGCCAAAACGGTGTGTTTAGTTAGGAAGCTCAATACTTTGGATGCTAATAAAGATATCTTAAAAAGTGTTTGGATGGATAGATTTATGGTTTATTCATTTATTTTCACATTATATAATAATTAGTAGATAATTATTTTCCATAAAATATGAGATATTTATAAAATAATTAAAAAAAAATTCAATGCAATCAATGTCGTGTGAATCATGATCACTACTAACAAGAAAGAATTGTGCGTGACAATGAAAAAAAAACTATACATAGTTATTGATGAATATAAGTTATTTTTATTTATAAGCCATGAAGTAGCTTCTAATAGGGATTTTTTAAATTATGTTGATTGGTATATAAATCATGGAAAATAATACCTTATATCATTTTCTAATGTGGTTGTGCTAGTTTATGTATTCAAAATCACAACAATTATGAAGTGCAAAATATATATCAATAAGATTCATTTAAACTTAGATATCACAAAATTTGTATCTCAATTATTCTTTTCTATGTTTATGGTTAATAAATTAAATTTTTATTGAATCTAAATTTGAATTTAAATTTATAATTTAAAAATAAAATAAAACACTACCTATTTTGAACTATTAAATTATATAATAACCTATAAAATAGATTTAATTTATATTAATTAAATCACAAATTCCTCTTCCATTTAAAATTAATGGTTTGAATTTTATTTTTTAATTATTGAAAAAATTAAAACCTTAACTGTAAAAATGAATAACAAAAAATAAGATATATTGTCTTTATAAAAATAAAATTAGAAAACATGTATATTGGAATGAGTGTTACTCAATCGAGCACTTTAAGGGTTTTACATTTTTGTTTTATTTTTCTTAATGGGTTAAGTTAAAAATTTAATCAAAATCTATTAAACTAATAAATTTGAATTGTGAAATTTTTATAATTTTAATATGGAAAGCTTTTTCAAAATTTTAAATTCATTTATACAATTTATTTGACTAATATTTCTAAAATCTAGATAATTATAAGTTAAATATATTAAATAGTTGGTAATTTTAATTTTTTTATAAGTAATGCTAATCTATTAAAGTAATAAAGTAAAATTACATGGAGGCTCCGACCTCTGTGGTGTAGAACAAAGTTATCTCTGTATGTATTTTAGAATACAAAAACCAAGACTACCTACCGAGGGGAAACCAGTCCGAGTGTATCCAAGAAATAAAGCCAGTTCATAAACAAAAAGAGTATAAACCCAGTCAGATTCCAGTCAGCATGAAATGGGTAACACCCAGTTGTGATCCAGTGCGAATGAGACATATAGTCAAAACAGAGAAAAACATGATTCAGTGCATCAAAGCTCACCTGTCATTCTCAGCAGTCCAAGAGAGCCCACTAGTCGTCAGGTGGCTGCTCTTCCACTATGTGGCAGTCATGGTCCACCCAGTCCACTGGTTCTTCCACGTCGCGACAGTCATAATCTTCCTCCTTCACCACCGCAACAGACATACCACCTTGGCTACCTCCAGTCTTTTGCGTGTCTCCCCTGCGTTCATCTCCTGCATGCTTGCCACTAGCCATATCCTCGTCATGTAGGGTGTTGCCGTATCTTTCTCTGCATCTGAACAAAACAATCTTCTTTTCTGTGTTCTCTCTAGCTCCTGTATCAACTGGCTTCTCAGCCTTCTCCTACCTACTTGGCATCTCTTTCTCTAGTTCTAGTTCTTGTGTCTGGATAATTTGCACCTCCTCATGATTCAATTCCTCACTGAAAGCCACAGTTATGGTGGCACAAATGGTTGGTTGATTCATCATGCCTTGAAAGCGAAACTGGGTAGTGTCGTAAGAGGGGTGAGGGAGATCAGGAGGGCCAGTTGTTCGAGTGGTAGCATTCACTCTACGAGCACCATGAATCTGTGCTCAACCTCTTCCACTATGGGTATGCAGGTAGTTGTTAGAGAGATGACCTCTGAATTGGCCAAAAGAGGGGAAGGAGACAGGGGCTTTTGAATCAAGGGTGGGTTGCGTGGCTAGGTGAGTAATACAGCCTTGACTATTTCCACGTCTGCTATGCATTCTATGCCTAATCCACGTCATTGCATGACCAGTAGGATGGCTATTGAAGTTTTAAGCAGGGATAGCAAAGTTATGACCAGAATTAGAAACATATAGGGTATCGTTTGCTCTGGGATTTCTGGTGTTGATTGGGCTAGAGGCAGAGGAATTCTGGGTAAAATTCAAAGCACAGTGGGTGGAATGGGTGAAGTGGTGTCCATTGCCCAAATCCACATAGCATAGAAGCCAGCAGCATCGCCCTGTGACAGTGCATGTGTTCGGCTCCTCTTCTTGTGAGGGGCAAGAGCAGTCAAGCGGGGAGAGGGATAATGAATTATTGTTGATATTCTCCATGGCCTTAAGCCTACTATGGTTGCCTTGACCAGTGCACTAGCTTAATGGTGTCTGCCTGTAACTTGTATTTTTCCATAATTTGGCATGAAGGAGGATGCAGGTGGCCATGTGGCATCACCATCTGTCGTTCTCATGTCTTATCGGCATTGAATTCCCATTAATCACCCGCATTCAGGTAAATAGTTGATAATTATTGATAGACATCAAAAAATGTATTTCATAATGCATTTCACATTATAAATAATTCAAAATATCATAAAAAATTACTAATTATAAACATGTCAGTAAGCTTTGTTACAATACCGCCAATATCATGGCTTACTAATATCACATGTCCCAAAGCCATAAGTCATGTTCACATAACATTAGTGCTAATTAATTAATTAAAATGATAGAAAAAAATATAACTACCTTTAACATAAATTTTAACCTTTAATTTTTCACTATCAAATATTATAGAATATTGTGTGGAAGCCAAATCTCTACCATTCACTTAGTAGTTATCAATAATTAAATTAAAATTCTAAAAATCCTATTACAAAATAAAAAAATTGATAAACTTGATTAAAAAAATAAAATCACAACATAATATCTTATTATAATTAGCAAATATGTTGAAATTATGTCATTAAAAACTTGTTGGTGCAAAAATAATAAAATAATAGTGAAATATATGATTTGGAAACTAGGGACAAAAATGAATAAATATATACTATATAGTAAAAAATAAAAACATATTAATTTTATGTAATTATAGATTTCTAAAAATGCAAAAATAATTACATCACTGTGAAATATATGACTAAAAAACTCACGACAAAAATAAATAAATATATACTATATAGTAAAAATAAATAACCATACTAATTTTAGGTTAATTATAATTTTTAAATATTTAAATTTTATAAATATGATATAATTAATGTTGCTATACCCATAAAAATTTTAAAATATTTAAATTCTCTAATCATCATATATAATACTTATGAACCAAATAATTTCTAAATATTTTAGAAATTTTATAAATATAAATAAATTCAAGTATTTGCTCATGCCCATAAAATTTTAAAATATTTTAAATTCTATAATCATTCATATATAACGCATTATGAGCCAAATCAATAAAACCCATTAGCAAGAAAAAACAAACTTCCTTCTTAATCATGCACATGCCATGAATGTGAGAAGCTAATCTACTCCATGGTTGAGCTGGCTTCTAAAGCAAAGGAATCTTTCTATTATAGATTCCATGGTTGAGCTGGCTTTACACCATATTCTTGGGATATCCCAATATACAATCAAGAGGGTACTATTCCAGGAGTGGGAATTGCCCAGGAGTTTTAAGAGATTTGATTCAATGACTTATGGATCACCAATTGAAGTAGGAATGATGAAGGAGTAGGAAGTGATGCAAGACAACCTTTCCGGTCCGTAGAAAATGATGCAGGGCACAATTTTTCATTTTTATTCTGGTGCCAAATTTCGTTGCAAGTCTATTTATTTTTTTAATTTAATTGGTAAGGGATGTTGTAATGTTATGTAAATATTAATGATTTTTGGACTTTAGTTTTTGAGAATTTCTGGTTTTTTTGATGATTTTTCCTCTAATGTTTACACCTTGATAGATTTGATCTCTTTTTATGGATGGATATAGGCTGGTATAAATTAAATAGCTAATAAAAACTAATAGACATCATACATTTTACAATGTTCATATTAAAAAAATCATAAAAAATAATTAAAATGTCTAATAACATGGTTTATCGCTACGCATGCCAGGAAAACCATAATTCACTTTATATCATACTTCTTTATATTACATTTTCCTAATTAATCAATTCAATTAAAAGAGAAACAAAGGGATAACTACTTTGGAATAAATCCCAATCTTTAATTTGTATATACTACTAAGAATATTCTTTGGAGGTTGAATCCCTACATCCAACTAATAATTATTGATAATTAAATTAAAATTCTAAAAAAATATAAAAAGAACAATTACACCTTCCATATATAATTACTATTAAAAATATTCAGTGAAATGTTAAATATCTAACACTCACTTAATAATTAATAATAATTAGATTCAATTATAGAAATCTTATTCCAAAATAAAATGAGTTATAGTTAACTCCCACCTTCAATAAATTCTCATAAACCAACTAATCTAATCCCAGTAAGTAAATAAGATTATCAGTGAGTAATTGAAAGTTCTGAGTCAAAGGGACTTTAGAAAATAGATAACGTTTGAATACGAGTATAAAGGATATTATTATAATGAGGAAAGATGTTATCACCTAGCCATCTTTGTTGTCTATCTTTCAAGCAATCCCTGCGTTATGCAACTTCACCCCTTATTGTTTGTGTTCTCCATTGATTACGTTGTATGTGTTCTCCATTGATTACGTTGTATGACTCTGCAGCTATTTATATTTTATTTTGAAGTTTGGGATGACAAGGAATAGATTCCCACACGGAACAACCAACCCAACGATCACTCCAAATGTCTACTTGCCACGATGGCTTCATTTTTCTCCAAACGCGCTTATAAAAATGCATCTCCTCCCTCACATCTCTACTTCAAGGGATCAACGTTTATCTCATCTGCTTACAATCAATCAGTGCAGTACTGTTAATCAGTAAGAATCATGGGGTCATGGTATTCATGGTGGACGGGTAGCTTCGGAGCCCCAGAGGTTAGGGATCGGACCCCTCTTTCTTAATATTCGATTCTGTGCATTTATTCCTATCTCATTCTTATATTTATTTATAAATGCAAATTAACAAATTATCCTCACTTTTCTAGCAGAGACGCGAGCGAGATGATCAGTACACGAATGGCGAAAGTAGTGGCAGCAGCTGCGGAGGAAGTAGTGATAACAAGAACAACAAGAAGATTCATGTTGGGCTGATCGTAGTTGTGACAGGAATGGTAAGTAGCAGACTGGCAGATATTCTGCCCACAGACGATATTCAAGGCGGGCCATGGAAGGTGTATGGAGTAGCCCACGGGCCCATTAGCCCTCACAAGAATATGCACTACGTACAGTGCGACCTCCTGGATAGAGATCAGACGATGGCAAAATTCTCGGCTCTCACCGACGTCACGCACGTCTTCTGGGTAATCACAAATGCCGGCCAAGGAATCGTAGAGGCCGATTTGAACAGTAAAATGTTTGCAAATGTCCTGGATTCTCTTATTTTGAACTCCCCCAATCTGGAACATGTGTGTCTACAAACGGGAACGGAGCATTATCCGGGCGCTCATGATACTTCCGCCATGGATTTGATTACTGATCCTGACGAGTTTCCGGATCAGGAGAGACTTCCCAGGCTGACTAATGGTTCGAATTTCAGCCACCATGATAAGTTGGAGGACCTATTGTTTGAAAAATTAGGAGAGAGTGATATTAAGATCAGCTGGTCCATCCATCGCCCCGCTGTCATATTATTGGGCTTCTCTCCTTTGACTAGCTACTCTTCCATGAATCTGCTCGTTTCTCTCGCAGTTTAAGCTGCGATCTGCAAGAAGGAGGGCACGCAGTTCAGATTCCCGGGGAATTCTATCGCATGGGAGGGGCTTTCGGTGTTGAAATTATAATTTCAACCGCGCGGTCCAGCATTTAATGCACCCCGAAACCACCACATCAAACTTAAAACCGGCGGTAAGTTATTGCACCACTCACTGGCGTAAAGTGGTTTCCGGACTAAGGGCTCCGATGCAATTTGGTGTAGCCACGTGGATTGCCATGACTTCAGCCTCAAGCACTTTTCGGAAGGTAACGCTCAGTCATCTCACCCCTTCCGATATTGATTTCCTCCGTCCAATTTGCTCGTGCATCTTCCGCCGTTGATCGCTCCAAGGTGCATACGGTCAACATTAAAATATTGCGTGAGTAAGGTTTGGTCAACTTACCCCATCCGATATGCGTCCGATCGAAAGTAAGGTGCATACGGGGTCATGTGAAATAAATGTTGCGTGGTGTAATGTTATTGCCCATACCTTATGTTAAAGAGCTGACATTTTCTTTGGTAAAGTATTTAATGTTTTACGGCATGTAATTGTTTTACGGAAGCATGGGCGTATTTACTTACGGTATGTAAGTTTTATTAAATAACATACCAACCGCATGAGTGTTGACCTCCGGCGATTGCATTGCACACGGGGAGAAAAATGTATGGGTTCGTTGCAGCCAATAAAAAAAACCCAAGGGAAATGTAATGTAAAATATATACAGCTTGTAATAAAATGTGTTTAGTGTGAGTTGCACACGGAGAGGAGGAAAACCTGTATTCGCAGCAGCGAATGAAAACCAGAGAACACAGGAGTGTGTGTGAATATTTTTGGGTTGTAATGTAATGTCATTTTTTTGGAATGAAATGCAGCAGGGTAAAAACCGTTTTGTCTTGGTAATGTAAGAAGAAAAGGAATGCACAGCAGTGCAGGAGGAGGAGAAGTAAATGAAGAAAACCAAGGGTAGCTTGTTTTCAAATCATCAGTTGTTTCACACAGGTAAAGGTAAATGGTGTAAATCCCTGTAAGTTTTGTTTTCACACAGCAGTGAATGTAAAATGAAATATTTACACAGTGGTGTAAAATTTCATAGGAGGCAGAGTAAGTTTTGTGAAAATGTTTTGGTGAATCCCTCTCAGCAAAGTGGATGAATATGTATTAGTGTTTTTATTTTAATGAATGGAAATCTTTATGGTGGTGAAATACTCTGTTTAGTAAATTTTTTTTAAGGCTTCCCTGTGCACAAAAGATCCTGGAATAGAGCAAAGGAAACAGAGCATTGCCTCTGTGTTTTATTTTTGTGGTTTTGGTATTTTACCCATTGCAAACAACAAAAATACCCAACAGTGGTATCAGAGCTAGTCCAGGCTCTTTGATGGTGACAGAACAGGTTCATGCTCTTTGAAGTGTCAAAGAAGCTGAAGGAAAGACCCTTGTTGCAGCAGCAGTAAAGCTTCTCTAGCTGTGTGAAGTTTCAGCCAAAGGGATTCAGGGATTCTTCATGTTTTTGAGTTGCTGTTAAAAAAAACAGTCAGTGGTTTTTAAGAACACAGTCAGGGATTTTAAAAATAGTTAAGAATGGCAAGGTCAAAGAAGAAAGTGTCCAAATCCCCTAAGGTTGTGTCTCCCTCCTCTGTTAAAATAGAAGGCAATCTATTTGAAAGCATTTTATTTGAGGCTCCAAGGTTCGATGGGGACTTTGATATATGGGAAATAAAAATGAGGACTTTCTTACAGTCTGAAGACATTGAAGTTTGGGAGTCAGTGATTGATGATAGCAAAATGGATGGAGAATCCAAGGAATACAATGCAAGAGCAGCAAAGACAATCTTGGATGGGCTGCCTGATTCTGTAAAGAAGAATCTAGGAAAATATTCATCAGCAAAGGATATATGGGATAGACTGCATGAGCTTCATGCAAAGGGAGCACTGACCATGACCATGAATCAAGAAGAAAATTCTGAACCCATCATAGAAGATGAAAATGAGAAGGTTGACCTCATCAAGCTTCAAGTGCAAGAAAGGGATGAAAAGCTTGCCAAGCTTAAGAAGGAATTTGATGTAAGCAGAAGGAAGCACCATGAAGAAGTCATATCCATGACAAATCAGTTAAATAAAGCAAAGAAGCAGGAAGATGCCTTGTCAAGTCAACTTGAACAAAGACACAAGAGAGTGAACAAACGTGTAGAAGAGATTGGACAGTACAAGGTAGAGGTATCCTCCCTTAAGTCTGAACTACAAGAAGCCAAGAAGCAGGCACAAGAAGCCAAGAAGCAGGCACAAGAAGCTGAGAAGAAAATGGAGAGCAGTAGAGCAAAGAATGAAGAACTCTCCAAAATGAAGTCAGATATCATCTCTTTTAAAATAGCAGCAGTTGAAGCTACTCGTAGCAAGGAAGAAACTGAGGAACAACTTGCAAAGAAGAGTACTGAGTGTGAAAGATTGGAAGAAGAGATTGTCCTCCTCAGGAAGAAAGTTGAAGGGATGAACAAGATCATGAAGAGCTCTCAAGTTTTGGATGACATGCTCAGCTATCACAGATCTCCATCTGATAAATCGGGACTTGGGTATGTAGGTGAATCCTCAAACAAGGAGGAAAATGCTTTAAGCAAAGGAGATGTGAAGAAGCCAGAAAGAAATGGTGATGCTCCTAGTTCCAGCAAAAGGCAAGGAGAAAAATGAAGGCTGCCATAGAAGAAATCCTGCTCCAAGTAGAAAACCAGCTCCAAGAAGAAATGTAGCTGATGGTAAAAAGGCAAGAGGCAATGGTGATCATCAAAGGATCTCAAGGCAGCAAGGCTTCAGAAGTACATCAAGGAAACCTCCATCTCCCAGGTACCAAAGTTCATTTTTTTGTTATTGTTATTCTTGCTCAAACTTTGGTCATATGGCAAAAGACTGTAGAGCATTTCATGGAGATAGATGTTGTGGTCCCCGACAATCTCCAAGAAATAATTTCACAAGAAGAAATCATGAATTTTTATTCATGAACAATGTTGAATGTTTCAAGTGTCATGACATTGGGGATATGGCACGAGATTGTAACTTGACATGGGCTCTTACACAAGCTAGACCCATGCAAAAGAAGAAAGTTACACAAGTATGGAGAAGGAAGGAAAGGCAATCTGAAAATCCCTTGAACTCCCCAGTGGATCTAAATTTGTTTTGATAAGAGTCTGCCAAAAGAAGACAAGCACACATTAAAGGGGAGCTTGTAATTTTTTGTTGCTGAACTGTCTTAACAGTCACTCTTTGATGAAGATTTTTTTTAAAGGAAAAATATGAAGTTAAATCTGTCATAATAGCAGAAAAGAAAAAGGGGCAGCGCTCAAATGTGAAGTGCAACAACGCAATAAGAAAAGTATGCAAAGCATGGAGACCCTCACAGCAGTGGGAAGATAGAACATAAAACAACAGTTTTTGAATTTTATTATGGAGCACATGCATTGAAATGCATAGCAATGGAAGGTAGTTTCCTTCTATGTAATGTGAGAGAACATACTCACAGCAGAGTGAGTACAATACACAACAGTAAAAAAAGGTAATGTTTTTCTTCATATGCAATGCAGCATGCAAAGAAATGCATAAAGAGAAACAGGGACAACAGATTTTTAATGCACATGGCTGAATGATAATGTGTGGCAGCAGAAAAATGAAAGGAACTGCATAGCAGTGCATTGTGTAAAAAAATAAATGAAGACTAAGATTGTGTGAAGCAAGGATGTAAAAAGAAAAAGCAGCAACCCATGTTAATTTTTTTTGTTTTGTTGTGTGGAGAATGCAGCGCAAAACAGCGTGAGGATGATTTCTCTCTATATGCAAGTAATGGAGAGTAAAGAGTTAGTGTATGGGCACACAACAGTATGATGAAACAAAAGGCAGCCACAGTGCAAATTGCAAAGGCGACGCAGCAGCAAATAAAAACCCAGGATGACAGAGTCTATGGTTATGGGTATGGACAGCAGTGCATAAGAAAATGCAGCAGCGTGATGGCAAGAAGGAGAAGCACAGTAGTGCGAAGAAAATGAAAC